>MU779752.1:29049-89988 GCA_026770625.1 Nicotiana glauca | reverse complement strand
TGAATTATCCTCTCCATGCACAATAATTTCTTGTCGGTCCCATTCGAATTTGACCATCTGATGCAAGGTAGACGGTACAGCTTTTGTGGCATGAATCCAGGGCCGACCCAATAAGAGATTGTAAGAAACAGCCACGTCAAGCACTTTGAACTCCGTTGTGAATTCAACTGGTCCTATTGTCAGTTCTAGAACGATGTCCCCGACCGTGTCATTTCCCCCTCCATCAAATCCTCGCACGCAGACGCTATTCTTCTAGATTCTCTCACTGTCCACTTTTAACTTTTCCAGGGTAGAGAGAGGGCAAATGTTTGTGCTAGACCCGTTGTCAATCAATACTCGAGTACCCACAGAGTCTTCACACTTCACTGTGAGGTAAAGTGTCCTATTATGCTCAGTACCCTCTAAAGGAAACTCATCATCGGAAAATGTAACCCTGTTGACCTCAAAAATCTTATTCGCTATCTTCTCCAGATGATGTACAGAGATCTTATCCGGAACATGGGCTTCATTTAGAATCTTCATCAACGCCCGGCGATGCTCGTCCGAATGAATCAATAGAGACAGCAGTGAAATCTGCACTGGAGTTTTCCTTAGTTGTTCTACAATAGAATAATCTTGCGCCTTCATCTTCTTTAAGAATTATTCAGCCTCTTCTTTAGTTACGGCCCTTTTTACTTGTGCTGGATTGTCTTTGGCTGCTTTCACCTTTCTTAGCTCTTCAGGGGCCAAGCATCTCCCTGAACGAGTCAGTCCATGAGTTTAATAAACTTCTTCTTTAACTTCCTTCCCTTTGTATATCACAGTCACTCAATCATAGTACCATGGGACGGCCTTTTCACTAACCACTGGTAACTGAGTCACCAGTTTGATGATAATCGGCTTTGTGCGAGCGCCCTTTTACAATCACAACAGGTTTAACAACTACTCCTGGTACTTTAATGGGTTCTTGCTTTACTGCCATCACTGGTTTGCTGACTGTCTATTCTACTGTGACCAATGCCTTCTCATCAATTACTTTCTCATTTGCTTTGTTCTCACTGGCCCTGATCATCATCACGGTATGTGAAGGCTTCTTGCATTCCCCTTTTTGCACTAACTCGATCATATGAGTTTCATGATGGGTTGGTAATGGATTCTGAGTAATGTTGGGCATCTCCGGAGCTTGTACTTCAATCCGGCGAGTATCAATGAGCTCCTGGATGGCCATTTTCAAATTCCAGCACTTCTCTATATCATGCCCTAGGGCACCTGAGCAATACTCACAATTTCCCGAATGGTCCAGGTTCCTTGGGGGAGGATTTGGAAATTTGGGTTCAATTAGATTTAACATGCCCAACTGTCTCAATCTGTGGAATAAGCTGGTATAAGATTCTCCTAATGGAGTGAAAGTCTTCTTCTTTTGCAACCTATTATTCTTGGCAGCAGGTTTTGGTTTAAACCGGTTACAGTGGGGTTTTTGTAGGCTCTCGAAGGTGGGTATGTGTTTTGAGTGTGGTAGGTATTTTGTGGGGTGGGTGCACGCCATGGTGCTTGAGGTTGTGGGTATGTTTGGGCGTGGTGGACGGAGAAGTGGGGAACTAGAGGTGGATAATAATGTTTTAGTGGGCCATATGGGTTGTGTGGGTAGGTTTGGGGATGGGGGCGTGGTTGGCGATAATATGGTGATGGACCCTTGGACCTTGCTCTTGATTCCACTTCTGTAACATCTTCTTTTTTCTTCTTGCCCAATACCCCTCCAGTGCCGCTTTGGATGGCCTGGGTAGTTGCTTTAATCGTCGAATAGCTCATAATTTTGTTAGTTTTGAGGCCTTCTTCCACTATACTTCCCATTTTCACTACCTCGTTAAAAGTTTTCCCAACTGCTGACACCAGATGACCATAATAAGTAGGCTCCAAAGCCTGCAGAAAATAGTCGACCATTTTTCCTTCCTTCATTGGAGGATCAACTCTGGCAGCCTATTCTCTCCACGGAAAACCGTACTCTCTGAAGCTTTCCCCTGGCTTCTTCTCAATTTTGGTTAATGACAACCGGTCCGGAACAATCTCTAAGTTGTACTGAAAATGGCTTGCAAATGCCTGGGCTAAGTCATCCCAGGCGTACCATCGAGCATGATCTTGCCGTGTGTACCACTCCAAAGCAGCACCACTGAGACTTTGACTAAAGTACGCCATTAATAACTCATCCCTTCCCCCAGCGCCTCTCATCTTGCTACAAAATCCCCGCAAATATGCTACTGGGTCTCCATGTCCGTCATATAGATCAAACTTTGGTAACTTGAATCCCGCAAGCAATCGGACGTCAGGAAACAAGCACAAGTCCTTGTAAGCGACACTCACCTGTCCTCCTAGAACTTGCATATTTCTGAACGATTGTTCCAAGCTTTTCACTTTTCGTATCATTTCTTCCTGCTCAGAGTTTTTAGAAGTCTTCTCTTCTTCAGCTGAGATATCAAGAAGGGGAGTGTAAGGATATGGTTCTGGCGGTTTGAAGGTGGGTTTCGGTGGGTAGTAGTGGGTTTCCTGAGTTTGAAACAGGGGTTCACCAGAAGATTTCTGTAATATGGCGGGTGGAGGAGCCACAAACACGGGAGTGGTGGGAGGTAGAGGTCATGGGATTTTCTTGGGTCGGGGAGGTGGTGGTGTTTGGGAAGTAGTTGCATAGTATTGCTGGTAAGTAGGGTAGGCCGGAGAGGAATTAACTGTAGGAGGATCTTGTGGCTGAGCTAATGGTGGGATGTAGGTAGGGTTAGCGGGGTAAGCTGCTAGTGGGTGTCCCTTTGCCCAAGCCTGGTATATTTCGGCCATCTGTTGCTTCAACTTATACATTTCCTCTTTCATGGCGTTGACATCCACAACTTCTTCCTCCCTAGATGGGTCGACGATGCTTGCTTCTAACTCTTGGTTGGCCATTTTGACTTATCTTTAGAGTGGGTGTTGTATGTGTGGGTTGCCAGAATGCCATTCAACTGAACCACTTGCCTGGACTCATCATCAACAACAATGTTGTTAGCGGTTAGGGCATTAATCAAATAGATAACCTCATATTTGGGGCATGAATGCACCTAGGCAGTTAATGGTTTCTAGCATGCATTTGCTCAACCGCTTGCGTCATTCCGGCTTTGACTGTGACATCTTTCTTTTATCCTTGCCTTGTTCCTTTTATTTTGTAATTGTTTTTTTGCAGATTTCCCCTTCTATTTTGTTTTTCTTTTTCTCTCCCATTTTCTTTTAATTCTCCATTTTTTTTTGTTTTTTATTCTTACTGTATTTTTATTTTTCATATGGCTGTGGTCGGATCCTATAGGGATTGCCTACGCATCGTGCCCATGCCTGAATCAGATGTAAATAGAAACAAAATATTTTTGGAATTTTCAATTTTACTAATAGTAAGCATTTAAAATACAAGGACTTAAGACTGACACATGAAGATAACTAACAGACTCTAAATAATAAAACGGGCTACAAACTCCATCAACAACTATTCTAAGTGAAAATGCAGACTGACTCGAAATGAAAATACAGACTCTAATGATGGTCATGAATATATTAAAGCTCCGGGTGCTCGCGGGACATCGTTCGGTCTCGCCACAGGCCTATGTGCAAGTTCCCCTTGGAGTCTGTCCAGGTCACTCATTATCTATTTCACAGATATCATCACTGCGGTAAAAAAGGTAGTCTGAGTCATATTCTCGCACATGGCATTTTCTGGTGATGTGGTGAGCAATAGCTAGGATTCTTTCTCTAATTATGCCCTTTTCTTGAAGCAGCCTCCCTATTTGCTCGGCCCTGGCCTCCAAAGTCTGCTGATTTTGCTCCTGGAGTTGTTGCAGATCCATTTCTAATTGTGCTAAAGCTGTCTAGCAGTGTTCCCTTTCAACCTTGAACTCTTTTGCTTGTTTGCTTATTTTATTTTCTGCGGTAATGACCTTTTTCCTCAATCGGGCGACCTTATTATCATGTTCTTCTTTCAGCTGTTGAATCAAGAGGGCTCGTTCTTCTGCGTTTTTAGCCAACTGTCTTCGAACCTCAGTTAGTTACCTTTTTGCTTTGTTGAGGTCGGAATTGTAATCATTTAATTTTTGCCTTAAATTTTCTGTAAGCTTTGCATCTTTGGCATTCCTAGTAGGGGTTTCGGCTGCTATCTTCATTTTTTGAATTTGGGCTCGTAATGCTTCATTTTCTTTGGCCAATTTCCTTTTCTCGCCCTCGTCAGCCGCAGCTTGCACGCTGTTTTCAAACCTAAGATCTTGGACCTATTTTTCCAGCTCGCCTATTTTTGCCCTGTACGCATTTTCTTTGTCTAACCAGGCCCACTACTCTTACGATGATTCAGCAAACTCCTAGAGGTGATGTCTTTTGGCCGATCTTCCGAATGCAACGTCCCTTCTATACCAAGCCCGATAATCAGGTGACACTTATCCTTTGGCTCGATCCCGGACGCAAGTATTCGCGGCTAAATATTGACATTCGCTCCAGACCTGGCGAACCTTTGCTTCAGGAAATTGGCCATCGGGGCCAATCTCAACCACTTGCAAACTAAGATCATAGTCCTTGGGAACTATCTTGCATCTCCTGAGTTGTCTTAGTACCCGGTACGGGGCGTAAGGCTGAATGCTTCTAAGACCTATCAAGAGAAAATGCAGCCTTGCTGCTGACACATATATGATTTCATCAACGGGCAACCATCCAAATGTCCACTCTATTTGACTAGCAGTGAGGGACCAAAAGTATGTTGTCCAACCCGTGAATCCTTCCGGCAGATTGACCCCTTTAATCCTTATGTAAAACTCTTCTATGCAAGTTTTCTCTGGAGTCCCGTAGCTCAAAAACTGAGGACGATGGCACAAATGCTCGGCTATCCACATTTGTAACAGTAGATTGCATCCCTCGAAGTAATCTTTCCCGGCCTTGCAGGATGTAAGAGCACGAAAGATATCGGCTAATATCATAGGTGTGAGAGTGCTTTTGTCTTGAGTCATTAGAGTACTGATGACCCCGGCTATTTTTATGTCAATGTTTCCGTCTTTCCTTGGAAATACCACAAGCCACAGAAAAACCACCATGAAAGCGACATGCCTATGCTCCCATTTTTTACTGTTACCATTACTACATATCTTGCTTTCTGGATTATTGAATCCCCCGATGTGGCCATATCTATGGTATATGAAGTGTGGGGTGCAAAAACCATTTGCCAGATATGCGTTGTGAACCATTCTACGTATCTTCAAAGAGTCTAAAAATCTGTTTATAGCTACAGTTCTCAGGGCAACCAAGTATTTGTGCCTTAAAGGAACCTCATCTTTTCCGATGTAGCTAGCTATTTCTTCTAATGTTGGGGTAAGCTCAAAATCTGAAAAATGAAACACGTTATGTGTCGGGTCACAACATGTCACTAATGCTCTGATAATATCTCTTCGAGGCACAATCTCTAGCAAACAAGTAATCCTTTTCTGATATTTCTTGACTTCATCTTGCCCTTCGCTTCCTAGATCGTTTCACCACAGACGTAACTCCAAAGGGATTTTATGCATGATTGAGAAAGGTTCATTTTGAGTCGTGCTCATCCTGCACATTTATTAAGGTGATTTAATCACTTATTTTGACCTAAAAGAAAAAATGACACTTTTTTTTCATTCAAATTCCTAATTTCAAAAGCAAACCCAGTTTTGTAAATACGGCCTTTCAGCACTTCGGGTGAAGATTTTAAGGCTGTATTGGCTAACCGGCCAAAACCTTTAACAAATGATCAAATGTGGATGTTCTCACAAAAGCAGCCTTTCGCCGTCCCTTTAGGAACATTCGACTTATTTTTCAAAAAGAATGGCGTCACCCGACTTATTGGATAAAAATTAAATTTTGGAATTTTTTGGCTATTTTTGCAAAAGGGGTGGTTGGACCCGATGAGGGTTGCCTACGTATCTCACATATGGTGAGAATCAAACCAGTGTAGTTCGGGCAAATTAACGAACTACTTTAAAACAAGACTCCTTTTTTTCATTTTCATTTTTGGCATTTCATAAGCAAAAAGCAAGACTCTTTTTCATTTTCATTTTTTGTATTTCATAAACAAATAAAGTAAACTAAAAAAAACTATTTTAAAAAAAATAAGACTTCTCTTCTTTTTTTTCATTTTCATTTTTCATGACAAGACAAACTATTTTCCTTTTCTATTTTTGAAAACAAGATAAAATAACGACTCTCTTTTTCCCTTTTTCATTTTAAACAAACAATAAAACAACCTATTTTTTCCCAAACTAAAATAAAGACTCTTTTTCTTTTTCTTTTTCTGCGAACAATTTCCAAAAATAAAGACTTTTTTTTTTCTATTTTTCCTTTGCTTTTAGTAAAACAAACTATTAAACATTTTTATTTTTCATTTTTTCGAAATTTTGGCAGAGTTTCGACAGTATTTGGGCATTGATTTTTCTAAAACTAAATAATTAATTCTTTATACTGCTATTTCTCTCTCTTTTTTTCTCGTTTTCTCAATTTCACAAAATTCCTGATGTTCAAAAGTCGGTCAGCATGCGAGCCCAAGACAAATAAGTGCAAGTAAAATGTATCATGGTGGCCTTTTCATATCCGGTTACCTGTCCTAGATGGACCCAACCCCTGTGTTGAGTCCCCTAAGTCAAATACAACATGATGCAAATAAGCGCTCCTATTAGGGATCCGGCTTGAATTCAAGTTATTCTAAGTTCAAAACCTGGGTATGTGTTCTAGACTGTGTACCCGAGCGGACAACTCGAGCCGAGGAAGGGGCTACGTACCGGGAACCGAAAGGCCATCTGGCTTAGTAACTTGTCCGGCCTCTTTTTTATTTCAAGGTATTGACACTAACAGAATAGGGAGTCTAAACTAGTAAGCACATCCCCAGAGGTGAGAAGAGAGGGTTTTCGGCACAGTTTTTATATAGTTCAGATAATATCAAAGCGGTAAACATTTAGCACATTAAGCATGAAACATGTAGGAAAATCAAATATAACCAAATACAATAATTTATCTAAGCTCGAATTCTGAACCCTGAACAAAATGTTCTGGGTACTTTTCCCCAGCAGAGTCGCTAGAGCCGTCACACCTCATTTTTACACTACTTACACCCGCAGGGGCGTAAAGGAGTATTTCCAATTAAAGGTCAATCAGAACGGGATTTATTATTAAGATTTCAGATTCGCCACTTGGGAGACTAATGGTGTTCCAAGTCACCGGTTGAATCCCGAACTGAGGAAAAGTATGACTCTATTAACAGTCCGCGAACCAGAAATCCGAGTAAGGAATTCTGTTAACCCAGGAGAAGGTGTTAGGCATTCCCGAATTTCGTGGTTCTAGCTTGGTCGCTCAACTGTTATATTTGGTTTTATCTAATTTTAAAACATGTTCTAACTTATATGCCATTTATTGGTAACCCGCTTTTATTATACAATATTATTTTTAGTAAGAATTGCAACATCGTGTAAACGTATCTCGAACCACGTCGCACCAGTGCACCCGTGGCTTTTGACACATTTCGACTTTGTTGTGATTTAAATTTGGGTCACATAAATGTGCATCCGTATTTAGGAAGGTAATATTATTAAAATACGCGCTTAAATCAACTACGCGTTTATTATCTTTGGGGAAGACCGTTAAATTCGTTAAACGGTCCTCCCGAATTCTAAGTATTTTTATATAGCAATTATTGATGGCCCCGCACTTTTTATTCTATTTGGGGAGGCTCGTCTCATCATTTTATTAAAAGGCCAACCTAAAAGCGACTACAATTGTCTATTTTATTTGTCTCTACAACAAAAGAAAATAAAAGCTCTAACTAATTATTATTAAAAGAAAATCTGACGACTACCAATTAATTACTAACAGGTCTATTCCTACTAGTCTTGGGCCTAAAAGAGCCCAGTCCATGAGAAATGTGTATTGGAGCCTCCGAAATCACTTGCGATGATTAGGATCAATCGAAATCTTCCTAGGCTCGAAGTAAGCCTAACATCAACAAATGCGGCCCCAATCGAAGAGGAGGAGGTCCATAATTCATGTTCAAGCAAACAAACTCAACAAATAAAGGGAATGTATTGACGACTGATTGGGCATCCATAAATACAAATTAAAATGAACAGATTTAAGTCTAGTAGGCTTATTTCTTCATTTCACTTTTATTTACCAATACATTAACAAAATTGTGAATCAACTTGCTAAAGCATGAAACTAGCGGGTTATTAAACTCTCTTCTAAATTAACTGCACTACTTCATTGATTGCCTCTCAATTAACACCAAACGGCCCAAATGGAAATCCTTGGGATCAGATGACCATTGTAAAGCCATTATCCCAAAGACAACTCTTCTAAAGCAAACAGTGGATCGCATGGGAGGAATACCACAATACCTTTTAATTCAACCAATTACAGTTATTTTCTAATAGAACTTGTATACTCAGCTCTGCAGAATCATCCTAAAATTAACGTCTAAAGGAATTGAAGGTCAAATATAACAAACTTCGCATATAACCCACAACTACTAATGAGCACCCTACTTTTGAGTATTAATACATGAATTCGTCAAACTACGCAATATCAGAATCAAACCAACTAAGACCGTTCAATCAACCCAATAGTCTGTCCCAATTATACAAATCATACGATATTAGCTAACCTTCATGCCATTAACAATATGAATTCATTGTAGTTTGAAACAATTCCTAATTTAACTACAAATAACAAGGCTAAAACAGACAGAAATACTAGGATAGCATCATCAGAAATATGGCTTCTATTTATTCATGTTTTCAACAGCACTGATACGTCGACATGGCTCGAAATGTGTACCTGGAGATTGAAATTCAAGTAGAAGATGAGGAGATCAGCTAAGTAATGCAGCAGTAGCAGCAACAGCTAGTTTCCAGCAATATGAATAACTAATAGCCCAGTAATCAAGACCAAACAGCCCGGAAGTATTCAAATCAAGCAGAATTTAACAAATCCACTCCAACACAGCAACAAGTCAAACCAGAAGTGAGCACTAACGCACAGATAGCCAGTAAAACTCCCAAACTGGATTCAAACCAACAATTCCACTCGAAATCAACCAAAATAGCTTAAAATTGAACTCTGAACAGTGTGAATCAATACTCAGATGCTGAAATCAACTTCCAAACTCAATGAAACAGTAATTTTTTTTTGATTTTTATCTTTTGTTTATTTTTTTTATTGGTTTTTCTGTAGAAAACTGAGATCCAGGATCAGATTTTTAAAATTTTTCTGACTTGGAATTTGAAATAACAGATTAGTTGCTATAGGAAGCTCGTTTTGGATTTTTTGAAGGTTTGAATTTCAAAGCTAGATCTGAAGTTAGAGAGAGAGCTTTTGGGGGTAATTTTGGAGGCTCCCCAAAAACTTCTCTTTCAAGGCAGCCTCACTGCCTTTTATAGGCAAAGGATCTAGATTTTTTCAGATTTCAATTTTTCTTTTTTAGTCTCTGAAGCTATAACTTCTTTCCCAAGCTTTCATTTCAGTCCCTGATGAGTTTTCAATTAACCACCATAGTTATTAACCTAGGTGTCAAGTTATCACCCTTATTTCCTTTGAATTAACATTTTCATCCCTATCTAGAAACTCCTAGAAGATCCTTCCTCAAACTACCAACACCATTCACACGGCTATAACCAATTCATTAAACTAATCCTAGGAACTAAAAGCCCTAATAAATTACTTCAAAGCATTGATTAAACCAAACTAGACTAACTTAATCTAACTAAAATTAACCAAATAAACATCAATAAAAATCAAACACTCTTAAATAGAATCACTAAGCTAAAACAATTGAATAAAAGAAACAAATATTGAATTAAAAATATAAACAAACTCAAATTGTTATCAAATTGGATTATCAATCATGCAGCCATTTGATTAAACATGAATCAAACCATTTTCAGAATCAAAATTAAAAGAAAAAACTAAAAGATTATTAAAGAGGAACTCACTGATTTTGACTCAAAATTAAGCATCGTACAATGAGATTTAAATGACATTGATCTTGAATTCATTACGAGGGAACCCCAGGAACCATACGGCATTGATTTGGTAGGAATTGGAGCAGTTAGGGTTTTGGCCGAAAAACCTTCGATTTAATATTCGAGACGTTCCAGCCATATTGGAGACAAGTGGTTACGGGGGTTTTGTAGAGAAGGCTTGGGTGGTTCTGTGATGTTAATTTGGAACCGTTTGGCGTAACTGGCATCATGGCCAGAGATCTTCAATGAGATATTCGATGAGATAAGGACGGATTTGAAAAAAATGGGTAATGGATTCGAGATAGGGAAGATGAAAGGAAGCTGTGGTGTTAATTTGGAGTTGATTGGGGTGAACGACGCTCGCCAGCGGTGGGATTCCGGCGAAGTCCAGAGGAGATACGAGGAAGAGAGAGACGGTCTTTTAATTTTATTAAATTTTCGACCATCTTATATTTAACTATGAGAGGCCGTGGGCCGTTGGATCAGAGTGAATGGATGGCTTGGATTCACTTGGAAACGGTGTCATTTGGCCAAGTCAATGGGGCGAATCGGGTTATTGGGGCGCTGGGCTGGAAATGGGTCAGGACCGGATGGGCGAGGTGTGTTTGGGCTGGGGAAATCCGGTCAAAAATGAGCCCAATTGTGGTTTTTATTTGAGACAGCCTCTTTTTTGTTCTTCATTTCATTTGTTTCTTTTATTTATTTTTTTGCATTTCATTTTGTATTTTTGTATTTTTCTGATTTTATAAAAATGCAAAAATTAAAATAAAGTCCTAATATATTTCAAAATTAAACTAATTAATTGCTAATATTATTTTAAAATCTATTTCGCGACGAATTCACAATTTAAACAATTAAAAATGCAAAAGTGAACTATTTTTGTAATTTTTCATGTTTTGTTCTAAAACGAATTAACCCCTAATTAATCCTAAAAATATGAAATTAGATCCTAACTGCAAATGCATATTTTTGTATTTTTAAATGAATTAACATGAACAAATAAAATATAAACAATTATCAGAAAATGACACAAAAATGTATAAAATTGTAAAAATAAAGAAAAATTATTTTGTTTGAATTTTTGGGAATAATTTATATAAAGGGAAAAAATCACGTGCTCACAGTGAGGTGGCTGTATTTGAGCTTGGTATGGTATTTGAGAATGTAACATAGTTTAGAAAGGTTGTGGCAAATTATGTTGTTGAATATAAAAGGAAAAATAAACTAAGACATAATGAGCCTTATAGGGTAAGGGTTAAGTGTAAAACAAGTACATGTAAATGTTTGTTGGCTTATTCTTTGGATAGAGACTTCCGTGATTTTAGAGCCATTAACTATCATCGTGTACATAAATACATTCCTACTAAAAAAATAAGCTTTGCACTTCTAACCTTATTGCCAGAAAGTTCAAGGATAGGATAGTTTTCCGGCCATATATAAGGCTTTGGGAAATTCAAAAGCTGGTTAGAGATAAGTTGGGTCTTTATGTTGGTGGGACTGTGTGTCAGAGAGCAAAACAAAAAATTCTGAAGGAAAATTTGGGTGATTGGAAGCTGGAATTCTCAAGGTTATGTGATTATGCAGACATCATTAAGCAAACTAATCCAGGAAGCTCATGCTAGGTTAAAATTGATAGAGAGACTGATCATGGGAAGAATTTGTTTGTATATTTCTATGTATGCTTTCAAGCCTTCAAGAAAGGATGGTAAGATGGGTGTAGGAAAATCATAGGATTTGATGGTTGTTTTCTTAAGGGAGCTTGTGGAGGTCAAATTCTTGCTGCTGTAGGAAGGAATGGAAACAATCAAATATTTCCTATTGCATGGGCATTAGTGGATCAAGAAATAAAACATAGCCGGAGTTGGTTCTTAGGATATTTGATTGATGACTTAAATTTGGGTACTGGAATTGCTTGGTTAAAATACAGGAATTGTAAGTGCGTTCTTGTTAATCTTAATTCCATAGAAATATATGCATTGAGTTAATTTGAGCAGGCGAGTAAGAAGTCGACAGATTCTTACGAGCAATATAAAACTTGTCAATCAATAACCCAGATAAATCGATCAGTCACCTAAAGCTAAGGACACAACAAGATTGTTAACTAGCCCGTGACCCTGGAATATCCTCTCCTACTGCGTGTCATTCGAAACTGCTATTTGTTTGGTTAATTGCTTTAGTTAGATTATTTCTTGGTAATTTAGGTAGTAAAATAAGTACATCTTCATTCTGTGATAAATCTCTTGAATAAGTAAAATAGTTGGGTTTGAATCAGTCAATAGTTGATCACAAGTCTTCGAGGGAACGATACTCTACTCACTACTCTATTACTTGACGATCACGTGCACTTGCGTGGGTGTTTTTGGTCGTAACAAGTTTTTGGCGCCATTGCCGGGGACTTAGAAATTAGCTACTTGACTGAATTGAGCCTTTATTATTTATTTATTCGAGTTTAACTTTCAGTTCACATTGGTTGTGCTAATACAGGATTTTCTATTGAATGCGAAGAAGTAGAAGCGCAAACAATCTCCTTCCTCTCGATCCGGAAATTGAACAAATACTTCACAGATTGAGGAGGGAGGTGGACGCTAGAACCAGAATTGAAAGAGAGTTGGACATTGTAGTTCAACCACTGCCAATTGAGATGGCAGGTAATGAGGAACACGCGGGTGATTGAAGTTGCAAGGCCCAATCTGGCTAATATGACTCAGGCTATCGTGAAGCCTGATATCACTGGACAGTTTGAACTGAAACAATACATGGTGCAGCTGATCCAGTCCACAGGGCAATTTGTGGTTCTACCTCATGAAGATCCACAAAGGCATATTCAGAATTTTATAGAAATTATGGATACTTACAATTATTCGAACGTTTCCAAAGACTATGTCAGGCTGATACTCTTCCCCTTTTCTCTGCTCGGGGAAGCTAAGGCGTGGTTGAATAAGGAGCCAGCTAATTCAGTCCGCACGTGGGATGATCTGGCAAGAAAGCTCTTAATCAAGCTTTTTCCCACCAAGAAAACAAAGATGCTGAGGAGTCAAATTCTTGGGTTCGAGCAACGAGCTGGCGACACACTATGCCAAGCATGGGAAAGGTACAAGAAGCTGCTCAAATACTGTCCTTACCATTGCCAAACAGACAAGGTATTGGGTCACACTTTTGTAGATGGGCTAGGTGATGCTTCAAAGATGGTCTCGATTCAGCTTGTGGAGGTAGTTGCATGGCCAAACCGTACAGTGAAATCCAACTCCTGCTGAATACTTTTATTGCTAATGATAATAACTGGCAAAGTAATGGTGACTCACGAAAGGAAGCTAAGCAAAAATCAGCTGGGTTACTTGAGCTCGATGAGGTGTCAGCAATGAGAGCAGAAATTGTAAGGTTGTCCAATCAGATGACGAGGATGACAATGCAACAGCCACAGCCAGTGCAACAAGTACAACAGATGACTATTTGCTGCGAACTGTGTGGTAACAGTCATATGAGTGACATGTGCCCCATGAATCTAGAATCCATTTATTATGTAGGGCAGCAAAATAGGGGCCAGTCGAACCAGCATGCACAATACGGGAATTCTTACAATCCAAATTGGAGGAATCATCCCAACTTCTCATGGGGTGTAAATCAGCAGAATCAGAGTCAGTATAGGCCCCAGGGGAGTTTTAATCAGCCTCAGAGACCACCCCAACAAATGGAAGAAAGTACAAATGATTTACTAAAGAAGTTGTTGATTGACAATCAACAGCTCAGGACCGACTTCAGAAATCTTGAGAGGCAGATGGGGCAGTTAGCAATGACTCAAAATACTAGACCTTCAGGCGTTTTTCCCAGTGATACAGAAAAGAATCCTCAAGTGAATGCAGCTACACTTACAAACGGGAGAAAACTTGAGGAAGTGCCAAAGAAAAGGAAAGAAAAGCTCGTGCCGGAAGGGGAGTTGATACCTAAAGTGACAAATGAGCCAAAGAAGACTGCTGAAATTCTAGGGCCAGTGGAGGCCCCAAGGCCACCATCACCTTTTCCCCAGAGATTGTAGAAAAAGAATGATGATGCTTGTTCAGCGAATTTCTCTCCATGTTGAGTCAGGTTCAATTGAATATCCCACTTGTTAATGTATTTCATGAAATTCCAAAGTATGCTAAGTACATAAAAGACATATTGGCTCACAAGAGAAGATTAACTGAATTTAAGACAGTTGCACTTACTGAGGAGTGCACTTCTAGGGTCCAAAATAAGCTCCCTCAAAAGCTTAAGGATCCTGGCAGCTTCACAACTCCTGTGCGCATTGGTAATATTGATGTGGGTCGTGCTCTTTGTGATTTAGGGGAAAGAATAAATGATGCCCCTATCGTTGTTCAGGCAATTGGGTCTTGGAGCTCCGAGGCCAACTACTGTGATGTTGCAGCTAGCTGACAGGTCGATAGCACACCCTGAAGGGGTGATTGAAGATGTGTTGCTGCAAATTGGGAAATTCATTTTCCCTGCTGATTTCATTATCCTCGATTATGAGGCTGATGAACTGGTCCCAATCATATTAGGGCGACCTCTCTTAGCGACTGGTGACACAATTATCAAAGTGAGAGAGCGAAATATGATCTTGAGGGCAGATGATGAGGAAGCAGTTTTCAATGTCTACAAAGCAATCCAACTACCTCGTCACTATGAGGAGCTATCCATGATATCAACTATTGAGGTTTATGAGCAAATTCTTGATCCAAGTGTGTATCTAAACGATTCTCTAGAGAAAACACTTATGTTGTTTGATAGCCTAGGGAATGATGACGAGGTCGAGGAGATGATGCACATTCTTGATACATCTTGTGCATACATACAGGGGACACACCCCTTTGAACCTTTGAACAGGCCACATGGGCCTCCCCCAAAGCCGTCAATTGAGGAAGCCCCTAAGTTGGAGCTTAAACCTCTCCCATTCCATTTGCAATATGCTTATTTGGGAGACTCTGACACTTTACCTGTTATTGTTTCTTCTGACTTGTCTAAATTGCAAGAAGAAAAGTTGTTGAGAGTGCTACGTGAGCACAAGCGAGCAATTGGGTGGACGATGTCCGACATAAAGGGCATTAGTCCAGCCTTTTGCATGCACAAAATCCTTATGGAGGACGGACACAAGCCCAGTGTCGAGCAACAGCGACGACTCAACCTAATCATGAAATAGGTGGTAAGAAAAGAAGTGATTAAGTGGTTTGATGCTGGTATTGTATTTCCTATCTTAGATAGCAAATAGGTAATCCCAGTCTAATTTGTACCCAAGAAGGGGGTGATGACTGTAGTAGTTAACGAGAATAATGATTTAATCCCTACAAGAACTGTTACCGGGTGGAGAATTTGCATTGACTATAGAAAATTGAATAGTGCCACCCGGAGGGACCACTTTCCCCTCCCTTTCATCGACCAAATGCTTGATTGATTAGCTGGCCAGGAATACTACTACTTCTTGGATGTTTACTCTGGGTATAATCAGATTTCTATAGCCCTAGAGGACCAAGAGAAGACCACTTTTAAGTGTCCTTATGGCACGTATACGTTCAAAAGAATGCACCTTCGATGTTTCAAAGGTGTATGATGGCCATTTTCACTGATATGGTCGAGAGGTTTGTAGAAGTATTCATGGATGATTTTTTTATTTTTGGAAATTCTTTCGATAATTGCTTAATGGACCTCGATAAGGTACTTGCTCGGTGTGAAGAGACTAACTTGGTGCTAAACTGGGAAAAGTGCCATTTCATGGTACGAGAAGGTATAGTCTTGGGACACAAAGTGTCCAAAGATGGTTTTCAGGTGGACAAGGCAAAGGTGGAAGCAATTGAAAAATTTCCCCCACCGATATCTATCAAAGGCATCCGTAGTTTCTTGGGCCATGCAGATTTTTATCGTCGTTTTATTAAAGATTTCTCGAAAATTTCCTCTCCCTTATGCAGGTTGCTTAAGAAGGATGTTGCCTTTAAATTTGATGATGCCTGTCTGAAGGCATTTGAGGAGCTGAAGGGTAGGTTGGTGACTGCACCGATCATAGTTGCACCGAATTGGGAGCAACCATTTGAACTGATGTGCGATGCGAGCGGCTTGGATATTGGGGTTGTTTTGGGGCAAAGGAGAAACAAGATCTTTCACTCCATCTACTATGCTAGCAAAACCCTGAACCCAACTCAGATGAACTGTACTGTCACTGAAAAAGAGTTACTTGCAGCGGTGTAGGCGTTTGACAAGTTCTGGTCATATCTTATGGGGACCAAAATCATCATCTACACAGATCATTCAGCCATTAGGTACTTGTTTGAGAAAAAGGACGCCAAGCCGAGACTGATTCGGTGGGTCCTACTATTGTAAGAGTTTGATTTGGAGATCTGGAATCGTAAAGGAATTGAAAATCAAGTGGCTGATCACCTATCCAGATTAGGAAATCGAAACCATGTGGTAGAAGGGGGTGAAATTAAAGAAACATTCCCGGATGAGCAACTATCGGCAATCACCTCAAGCACAGCTCCATGGTATGCAGACTATGTGACCTTTATTGCAAGTGGGGTGACACCGCCAGAATTGACATCAGATAATAGAAGAAGGTTCTTGCATGACGTGAGTCTTTACATGTGGTATGAGCCATTCTTGTACCAGCTCTGTGCTGATTAGTTGGTGTGGAGGTATGTTACTGAGGAAGAAATGAGCTCCATATTTCATAGCTGTCACTCCTCGCCATACGCGGGTCATCACGGTGGAGACAGAACCGCTCAGAAAGTGCTGCAATCAGGTTTTTATTGGCCAAAATTGTTCAGGGATGCACACGCCTTTGTTAAAATGTGTGACAGGTGCCAGAGAACCGGAACGATCACGAAGAAGCACGAGATGCCACTACAAAACATTCTGGTAGTGGAGTTGTTCGATGTTTGGGTAATTGACCTTATGGGACCGTTTCCATACTCTAACGGTCATAGGTACATCTTGGTGGAAGTTGACTATGTGTCTAAGTGGGTGGAGGCTATTGCTCTTCCAACTAATGATGCAAACGTGGTGGTAAGCTTTGTCAAGAAGCACATCTTCACCCGTTTTGGAACTCCCAGAGTGTTGATCAGCGATGGAGGTACACATTTCTGCAATAAACTGTTGAACAACGTCCTTGCAAAGTACGGGGTCAAGCATAAGGTCTCCACAGCCTATCATCCACAGACGAGTGGTCAAGTAGAGGTTTCAAACTGAGAGGTAAAAGCAAATTCTAGAGAAAATAGTTAGTGCAAATAGAAAAGATTGGGCAGGGAAGTTAGACGATGCATTGTGGGCATACCGAACAGCATACAAAACTCTCATAGGTGCTTCTCCATATAGATTAGTGTATGGGAAAGCATGTCACTTGCCCGTCGAGCTTGAGCACAAGGCCTATTGGGCAATAAATAAGTTGAATATAGATGGGGACTTGGCTGGAGAGAAGAGGTTGCTGCAACTAGATGAGCTCGAGGAGTTTCGATTACATGCATATGAGAATGCCAAATTGTACAAAGAGAAGACCAAGAGGTGGCATGACAAGCACATTCAATTTCGAGAGTTTGAGCCACGGCAAGAAGTTCTTTTGTTCAATTCGAGATTGAAGCATTTTTCTGGAAAGCTTAAATCTCGTCTATCGGGCCCTTTTGTTGTGGTAAGTGTGAAACCTCATGGAGCCGTGGAATTGAGAGATATGACTTCAACTAGCACCTTCTTGGTGAATGGCCAGCGGATAAAACATTACTGGGGTGGTGACTTTGACGTCACCAGACCTCGGTGGATTTCAAGGATTCTTGAGAACATGTTGAGTCATGCCACGACGTTAAATAAAGCGCTGGCTGGGCGGCAACCCAACGATAGTTATAGTGTTATTTTTTTGTTTTAGGAAGAGCTAACCAATGCAGGTGACAGAGGGTGGATGCTAAGGCCATTGAACATGGTAGGAACATGTAAAAAATTTGCCCAGCAGCGCGCCAGCGCATCTGACCACGCTACTAGCACTGCAGCACATCTGACCGCGTATTTGAACTCTCTAAATTGCAAACTCTCTGCCTTGACAGGGCATTATTATGTGCTACAGCACACCTGACCGCGTATCTGGCATTAAAATTCCGGTGTTTTTTTTATTGTAGAGTATTTTATTTTATTCTAATTTTCTTTTAGTTAACCTAACTTAATTACCCATCAACCCATCTTCAACCCCCATAATGCCACATTCCCCAACAACATCAACCCAACCAAACCCCTGCGCCCCTTTCTTCCTCTTCACTCAAATCTTCCGCCTCCTCCCCTGCTACCAACAACCCACTACCATCTTCTTCTTCTTCTACACTATCCCTCTCCACAAGTAGGAACACTAGTCTCTCCTTCTCCTTCTCATCTCTTTGTTTTCTATTTATTTTATTTTATTTTCCTTTTTCAGATTTTGTGGATATATACCTCAGTGGTAGTAGTTGTATGTAGTTTTATTGTAGAGATTTTGGTGTCATATGTTGTGGCGTTAGTCCATGATAAGTGTGGGGTGGAATCCCCCTTGATTTGCAATGTTGGAGAATGTAGGAGGGTGTTCATGTTTAAAAAAGAGTTGTGAAAGCCTATTGCCCACAATGTGTTTGTGGAAAGGTCCCAATGAACATGGGTATATAGTGTGTGACCCCGGATGCATGTGAAGTCTGAGTAACCGCACTGAGTCACAAAATTTTGTTAGGCTGTGACAATGTTTGTTGTTTTACAGGTATCATGACTCCTTCCATGAAATGACGTACAACCGGTGCTTTATTGAGCAATCAAGATGGCTCGGCTAGGGCACGAGGAGCCGCACCTGCACGCTCCTTTGATGCTACCAAATTTGTATCGGCCAAAGCTCAGGCCCTATTTGCGGAAAAAGCTCGTCGAAAGCCTATTTCGGAGAGAGGTATTGACTTTCGATGGCTCCGGCAATTCTGTCCTCGTATGTATTACAAGATAATAAGGCAGGGATTGCAAACGTTCCTCAATGAGTCCGGTGAGGGCAATGGCATGGTTGTAAGAGAGTTCTATGCCAACGTGCCAGAGCATAATAACCGGATTGTCATGGTGCGCCGACGAGCGGTGAATGCTTCGGTAGAGTCTATTCGGACTGCTTACTAGCTGCCTGCACCCCCTTCGCCGCAGGATGACTTCTATGAGTATGGTCGTAAGCCAATGCCTGCAAAATGGGACAGATTCTTTGAGACTATTTGTACACCAGGTAAAGAGGTGGTCTGGATGGACTCTGGAGAGAAGTTCATTTCCCCAACACTCACCTATAAAGCCAAATGTTGGCTGTACCTCATTAACAACCGTCTAATCCCATCGCTCAATAAAACGGATGTCAATGGGCCCCGAGCTGCTATTATCTAGTGCTTTGTCAATAGCTATGACTTTGATGTGGCTAAGGTTATGCACGACGAGATGTTCGTCCGCAGCCAGGTAAAAAGGTATGGATTTTTCTTCCCTTGTTTAGTCACCCAACTATGCAGGGAGGCCCATGTGCCAGAAAATATAGTTGTGGATGGACTGGTCAAAAAGGAAGGCAAATTTTGTGCGGACAAAGTAAAGACAGGCAAGGAATCGGCAGTGATACAAGCGGCAGCATCAAGCAGCTCTGATGATGAGCCCGATGATGAGGATAGTGATGAGGAGCCTGAAGGAGCCGCACCACAGGCTCAGGTGCAAAATGTGGCAACTGCCGAAACTTTTACACCGGCAACATCTTCCAGGGCTGCCCGAGTGTCTCGTTTTGCTGCTATGCAGCAGGATATGGCAGGTCTGTGGGCATCCATGACTAATTTGAGCACCTATGTGGAATCGATAGCAGACCGATAAGAAAAGTCGGAGAAGAAATTTATGGGTTGGCTACGAGCTTTGGGGCGTGCGTGCAACGTGAACCCCGAAACCATCTCCGACCAGGAGTGACACATCAGGGAAGGTCCCTTACCCTATTGTTTTTTCTCATTTTCAGCCATGGGGACATGTATGCATTTTAAGTGCGGGGTGGGGATTTCTTCATTGTATGTTGTATGTAGTTGTAATTAACTGGTTGTTTTGTTTTGTATGTTTCATATTGACTTGATAGCTTTTGTTAAGTAGGAATAGTTTATTAATCTAAGTAAATGGCTTGGCCCGACGATGAATTCCTTTCGACGGAGTTCTTGAGGGACTGAGTCGAGAAAAAAAATGTTGAAAAATTATAGGCTCTTCCTGATGACGGATCTTGTAGGCGATTTTCTTCAGGGAAGTTAGTCTAGGGAAAAAACAAAAAAGATTTTTATTCTTAGGTAGTGTATCAATTCCCTATTTGTTTTTCTTTAGGCCGCGGTTCTTTTCCAAGGGTTTTGACTTGAACCGGGCATAGGTAGTTTTTTTTTGTTTTCTTTTTAATTTTGTATATTAGGGTAATGGGTCATGAGCTACAAACTGAAAGCGAACTCAGAGCGTTGACACACTTGAACACAATAGACCCTAGAGTGTAACGCTTGGTCTTAATTGTTGAATCTCACTGAAGGTGCCTTAATTTGTATGTTTGCTACTGGCTTGATTGCTCATAACATAGTGTCTTGATGAGTTGATCTGAATGAGTCATATTGCCATGTGTGGTGAGGTTTTGTGTAGTCCTTGTTGTGTACTTGCATCTAGAACTTGCCCGGTATGTGAGTTTAAGCGAAATTTGAGGTGATGCTTGGTTTGAAAAATGATTCTAGGCTTTCTTTGATATTTTTCAACTTAATTGCTTATCACAAATAAAATTCATCCCTAGTTAACCCTTTTGAGCCTATAGAATTTTGTTTGGCACCCATATTACAAGCCTATATTCTTTTTGTTATTAATTAATATCTTTGATCACTTTACCTCTTAAAGTACTTTAATTGTGAGTTGAGTGCTAAAAGAACTAAGAAGGAACTAATTGTGGGGTGACTTTGGAGTGGAACCAATGATGTAAAGAAAGGTGTACTTGTTTTTGTAAAAGAATATGCCACTGGTGAAAATTGAAAAGAAAAAAAAGAGAAGAAAAATTTGGAAAAAAAAAGAAGGAAAGTATAGGTGAATAAATTGTTGTCTTGTTCCTGCTTGTGGGGTATAAATTAAAGTAGTGCTTAAAGAAAGAGGAAACATTATTGGGAGTGATTTTAGTTGTGAAATTGAAGTAGGGATTGAAGAATTTGCGCTCAAAGTGATTATGTGATGTGTTAAAGTACTTAGGAGGGTGAACCACTATTCCTAAATATATCCTACCCGTCCCTTAGCCTACATTACAACCATGAAAAAGTCCTAATTGATTTTGGACCGAGTGAGCCTACATTAGTAGAGAATTACATTAAGGCCAAGATTATGGTACCACTTGCATACATGTGACGTCTTTTGTGAGTGTGGGGGCATATGATTCGTGATGGAAAAGTTAATCTTGGCATCTGTGTAGATTACTTTGACGAGGTGCGAATATTGCAGGGCACTTGAGAGTCGGCTTTGAGGCTAGGATTGTTCACTGCTAGGCGTAATGTATGTACATTGTTCTAGGTGTGATACGTTAAAGGAAATGACTGAAAGAATGAATCTCTAGAGAGTATAGTTTGATTGCTCGAGGACTAGCAATGAATTAAGTGTGGGGTGTTGATAATAGGCAAAATCTAGATGATTTAGCAAATATTTATGCCTTCACTTGATTATATCCCAAGGTCATATTATGAAAAATTGATGAAATATGGGCTCTAATTGTGAATTGTGTATATTTCAGGTTAAAGAGCTTGTATTATGCAAGAAAATGTGATTGGGAACCATTTTGGAGCAACAAAAGACCCCTCGGAGCCGGGTGTGATTGAAGACAAGGAAGAAATCTAGGCCACAGCACACTTGAACTAGCGCTGCCAGATGCGCTGCAACGCTAAATAATGCACTATCAAGGCAAAACATCAGCAAAAATGCGCGGCAAAATGCGCGCCCAAATGCGCTGCAGCGCATATCCAAAATTTGGCGCTGGTTCATTGGGGGCAAAAGTGGAAGTCTGGGAAAAAAGTTCACTTAACCTATATAAGGTCAAGCTCGCCCAAAGGAGTTTTATCAAGGTTTTCATAGGCTAAAGCAAGACATAGAGAGGCAAGGAGGGATTTGGATCATCAAGCTTCTTTTCTTCTATTTGTTTTTGCCAATTATGATAAAATTGAAACTAATTGTGATGAACAATAGTATAAGTTGCTAAAACCCATTATTCTAGGGTCATGGGTAAAACATGAATGTTGTTGTTTGAGGTTTAATTTGACAAAGTTGGTTTATCATATTGGGTTGTTTATTTAATTTTGTTATTAATTATTTTGCTGCGTAGCTAACAGAGAAACACTATCTATGAATCTAGTGTTGAACTCGAAAGTGGTAATTCTAGGTTGTATATAGAATTAAATAGAGCGGGTTCTTGAACCCGGGCCTCGGATAACGGATTTGCAATTGGGAAAGACATATACCCACTTGCCTTGCTTGGTTAAAATACAGGAATTGTAAGTGCGTTCTTGTTAATCTTAATTCCATAGAAATATAGACATTGAGTTCATTTGAGCAGGCGAGTAAGAAGTCGACAGATTCTTACGAGCAATCTAAACCTTGTCAACCAATAACCCAGATAAATCGATCAGTCATCTTAAGCTAAGGACACAACAAGATTGTTAACTAGCCCGTGACCCTGGAATATCCTCTCCTACTGCGTGTTATTCGAAACTGCTATTTGTTTGGTTACTTGCTTTAGTTAGATTATTTCTTGATAATTTAGGTAGTAAAATAAGTACATCTTCATTCTGTGATAAATCTCTTTAATAAGTAAAATAGTTGGGTTTGAATAAGTCAATAGTTGATCACAAGTCTTCGAGGGAATGATACTTTACTCACTACTCCATTACTTGACGATCAGGTGCACTTGCGTGGGTGTTTTTGGTCGCAACAACTGGTGAAGGTTTGACTGTAATGTCAGATATGCAAAAGGTAATCTTTTTAAAGTTTTTGGTTATTCTTTTGTTTCTGCTCTTCCAAACTTTCTGTTCTTCTTTTGATTATATTCATATGAACTTTCTGTTCTTCTTTTGATTATATTATTTTGAACTTTCTAATCTTCTAAGTACTTTATTTTGTAGGGACTTGTTCCTGCCATAATGGAGTTATTGCCAAATATAGAGCAAAGAATGTGTGTTAGTATCTAGAGTAACTGACATATCAAGTGGAGAGGAGAAGCTAGAAGAAAGCAATTCCGGAGATGTTCAAAAGCTAGCTTTGAAGTCAAATTTAAAGAGGAGCTGGAAGTATTGAGTAAATTGGATAAGAAGAAAATATGTGAGGATTTGTTGTATTATCCAAAGGAAAAATGGTACAGGGCCTATTTTAAAGATCATGCCAAATGTGATATTGTTGAGAACAACATGAGTGAGTCTTTCAATTATTGGATTTTAGCACCTAGGCATAAGGCTATTATCGCCATGTTGGAGGAAATTAGGCATTAACTAATGGACAGACATGTGGATATGATCAATTTTGCTAAAACATGGATTACAGATATTTCTCCTATGGAAAAAACAATACTATAAAAAAATGAGGAATACTATAAGAAGTGTAAAGTTATATGGAATGCACAAGTTGGTTTTGAAATTATAGACAATGGATATAGGTTTAGTGTATATTTGGGACACAAGACTTGTGATTGTAGGCCACGGCATTATGAGGTATTCCTTGCCCCCTTGCCATTTGTGCTTATTATAAATTAAACTTAGATTCTTATGAGCATGTAGAGCATTGGTATAGGAATGATACATATTTGAAGGCTTACAGTTACTATATTCAACCTATTCCCAATCTAAAGATGTGACCTCAAAACTCAAATCTATCAACAGAGCCTCCTTTGCCAAAGCCAATGCCAGGCAGACCTAAAAGTGTAGAAGAAAGGCTAAGGAAGAACCAAAAAAGAAGTATGGAAAGCTATAAAAGAAGGGTGTCAAAATGACTTCTTCAAAATGCAAAGAGACTGGACATAGCAAAAAATTATGTCAAACAAGAGTAAGTTTATACATTCTATCTACATATATTTCTCACTGTTCTTTTTCCATGTCTTACATGTTTATACATTTTATCTACATATCTTATGTTGTGTGTTGTAGTCTGGAGTGGGGGATTTTTCACAGCCCAGAGAATCAAATGCCCAACCTAGCCAACCAAGCCAATCAAGCCAACCAAGCCAACCAACCTCTGTTTGTGGAGACACCCCAGCTGTTAAAAGAGTTAAACAAAGTAGGGGAGGTGCTGGGAAAGGCAGAGGATGTGGAAGAAAAAGAGGTAATGGAAGAGGAACCCCATTTGTAAGTCCAAGAGATTCTGAAAGTGTTGCTCCAACTGGAGGAAACAAAAGGCCTTGAAATATTGGGTTTGGTGTATACTATGACCCTCAAACTGGAAACCAAGTGTTTAATGTATGTTCACTTCTATTTTTTTTCTTCATATTGAACAAATAGTTACTACATTTGGTGTACTATTAATAATTCTTGTGCCATATTTTTTTTAGTCTGGTACCTCAAGTGAGAGAGTTCTACAAGAATTATCAACTGTGAAGAGTGCCTCACCAACCAATATTGATATTAGTTTTGTTCCACGGGGCCTGAAATGGAAGGAAAAAGATGCAGTCACCACCTCACAATTGCAACAAATGAAGGCCAACAAAAGGAATAAAGTGAATACTTCATCATCAACAACCAAGAAGTAGTTCTAAATGTGGACTGTTTTAGTTTTTTGTCCATGTAATATCGAACAATATTGATGTCTAGTGATGATATTAATTTAGGTCTTTTTATCGATGTATTAATGCTGGCAAACTTATGGAACACTTATGATTTTGGTACCATTTTGTTGGAGTTGCAGCATTACATTTGAGCTCAATTGAGAGCAATTTAATAGAAATCCTTTTTGGTGTATGAGCTTCTATCTATGATTATTTCTATGTAATCTTGTGTGCTTGATACAAGAAATATATGTAGAAAAGCTATAAAGAATCTGTAGTTCTGGGCAGAAAAACTTGCGGCCTGAAGTCTACTAATTTAAAGCATCACAATGATGTATAGACTCCAATCTTTCCTGGTACAAAAGTTCCAGGAGCCAACTTGAAACACATTGCCTAGAATAGTAAGGTACTTTTAGAAACTGAAAAATAAAAATTGTGACTTGCACCAGAAAATAAATGAAGACATGTTGACAATACTTTATTAGCTACAGTTTACAAAGTTCTGCAACTTTGCAAAAAGGACTATCTCAATAAAATACACACATTATTCCAAGTCTGCAATAGAATCATAATCCAACGATTTAATCTCCAGCATCATGTAGTAGAAGGGCAAAACATTGGTAATACACGGAACTACACGACCATAATCCAGACTATACACAAGAAAATACAAAAAAGCACAAGCATCTGGAATTTGGCTCTTACCCAATCCCTCTGTTATTCAGCCTCCTGGCAATTCACTACTAGAGACTCTATTTGCACTTTAACATCTTTCAATATCTGTTTTAACTTACAACTTGCTTCTACAAGTTCTTTTACTTTCACTCACTAAACGCAACATCGCCCGACTTGGTAGTTGCTCCCTCTCCGGTGGACTCGTAGATGGACCATCAAACCATCTAAAATAATTACATCGACCATTTTCATAATAACAAATGCATTCACATTACTGATTAATAAGAAACAAAAAGCAAAAAATTTCATAACTAATGAAACTAGTTACTCATTCATGAAATTCTACAACCATAAAACCTGCTGGGGTGGTCGATATCTTCAACTTAGCATAATCACCGCAACAACATAAATCAGGGTCCTCTTCGTACACTGAATTTTGAGAATTTTGCGACATTTGAATGTTTCAAATAGGAGAAAAAAGAAGAGAACAAGATAGGGAAGATTCAGCTATGAGAAAAGAAACAAGAAAATAAAACAAAAAAATAAAACAAAGGAAGAAGAGTAAAGAATAGAGGAAGAAGAGTAATGAACAGAGGAAGAAAAAAAAAGAGAAACGGGTCTCAGATGGAGAAATTAAGGTTCTAATTTAATTCGGGAATGGATAGATCCGTTGGGCTATTTGACGTTAAAATTTTAACGTTGGGAGAGTCAACAGTCGGCATTAATCTATCCCTTCACGTGCCCAACAGAGGTGCATTACACTTAATGTGCCATGTCACGCAAAAATATTTATTTGAAACAAATATGTGTTACATGAAGTGTTCAATCGGAACATACCTTTAATATTGTGTCCAAGGGGAAAATCGGGACAAGTTTAGGTGGCCGTAAATGATTTTCGCCAATATGGTATATGAATGTGCATAAGCTTAGAACCGCCACTTAAAAGTAAACCTTATGTGATTAAAAATAATTCCTTGCCATACCAAATATCGTTTCAAATTCTGTACAATGCGCTCTACTACATAGGTAGGAGTATATTTCACCTCAATATGATTAGTTCTATGAATCCTCGAATATGTTTAAAGAAAAATGTACAACACTTAATATTAACCTAGTAGTAGTTAGGAAAAGAAAAAAAAAGACAATTAGCGACAAGAAAGCACATTTACTTTGAGTACTGAACATATTACATTTCATACTTTTTAATTTGGAACAACTACTGAGACAGAATTTTATGATCACTAAATCAAGTTTGGCAAAGTTCTATAGACATATATGTATTGGGAAAATCAAGTTAACATTTGGAATTAATTATGCTCTGACATGTCTAGATACGTGGATCAATAAAAGAGTGACAACTGGCAAAGAGTATTTAAAGAGTTGTGAGATTTAATAGGTACGGGAAAAGGTACCAGAAAACAGAAAGGAACGGTTAATCGGATCTCTTGATAATTTGAAGAGATATCGGAGGAATGAACCTAGTTAGCAAAAAGTACAGATACATATTATTTGTAATTAATGAGCATCAATGATGGGAAACTTTATACAATTTTTATGAAACAGTTACGATTGTCAATTATAATATTACATTAATGGCATTAATTGCTCATAGTGGCTCTATTGTGAGAGAAAAGAAACGTAGTACTTAGAAATAGTTATAAAAGGAGAGAAATAACATATGTATGGGGGACACGGATTATTAATGGAATATGCTTATTAACATTGATTTAAATATACCTATTCAATTACTCCTCAGTCCAATTTTTCTTTTCTAGTTACATAATTAATTGCTTATCTGATTATCAGTAACCCGAGTTCTTCTAAAATTACGCTTTGACTGAAATTCCTATTTTTTGGTTAAGCAAATTGGTTCTGTTACTGAGAATCTGATAATCTTTTATTTACCAAATCGACTCTTTTTTCAAAACAATCATGTCGAATGTCAATGGCAACAACCAACAAAATTTATAATACTAAGTAAATCAACAATCTCGAGAAGGGACTCCTGACAGATCTGGATCAAATATAAATGATCAGTTTAAGAATGCTCAAGCTTTTGATGAAGCTTTGAAAAAGTTAATTGCTCAAAAGGTTAGCAATGCTCTTGAGGCTTTCGCTAACTATTTACCGGTTGTGCCGCCAATGCCAACTCCGAACAACAATACCTTAGAAAATCCTCGCTCATGACTCGTTAAATTAGGCAGTGGAGGAATTCCTAGCTAATCTCGTGAAGGAGGGTCGGGTAACCCAATTAATTCTGATTTACAAAATTTAGTGCTAACTTTGGAGAAATAGCTCAAGAAGCAGTATGATCGCATAGAGCATATACCTAGAGTGCCGCCTATAATCAAAGAAATAGATATAGGCAAATACTCTCAACAACCTTGGAAGCCAAGTGCCGCCCCTTTACCATTCCCAAAAAAATTCAAGATGCCCGATATTCCAAAATACAAAGGAACAATTGATCCACGGGATCACGTAACTGCATTTACAACCGGTGTAAAAGGTAACAATTTGAACAAGAAAGAAATTGAACCAGTATTGGTCAAAAAATTCGGAGAAACTCTCACGAAGGGAGCATTAACGTAGTACTCTTTTTTAACTGAAAATTCTATTTATTTTTTTGCTGAGCTTGCAGATTCATCTATCAAAGCATACTCGGGAGCTTAAAAAGTTGAAAAACGAATGGAGGATATTATCAAAATAAAACAAGGAGATACGAAGCTTCTTAGGGAATTTGTATACAGATTTCAGCATCAAAGGATGATGCTGCCACGTGTACCTGATAACTAACTGGGCGGCTATGGCCTTTGCCAGTAATCAAAATAAAAAAAGTTCGGAGGCCACAAGGAGACTTAAATAAGGTTTGCGAGAATTTCCATTAACACCTTGGAATGATGTTTGTAATAAATACAACACAAAGCTGCGGGTAGAAGAAGATACTATCACTCAGTCTCGGAAAGATGAAAGGGTGAGTTCAAGACAAGCTGAAAATGAAAAAGGGTCCGATGAGAAATAGGTACGAGCCTTAAATGGGACCAGTAGTAATGGATTCGCGTCCAAAATAGGAAAAGCCAAGGTATGATTCGAGATCAAGAGATAGAGAGTCAGGTTCATCATCAAGGTTCGGAAAATAACAAAACATGCGAGATACACGAGATGATGACAGAAGCTCGAAAGCAAAGTTCGGAGGCTACAGTTTTAATATTAGTACATCTGAGTTGGTGGTTATTTTAACAAGCATAGGAGACAAGGTACGGTGGCCAAAATAAATGAGATCAAACCTAAATACGATAAATCCCGATTTTTTGTGCGAGTATCACAACGATCATGGTCGCAAAATGGCGGAATGCATATTGTTACAAGGTGAAGTAGAACATTTATTAAAACAAGGGTACATAATTGAATTGTTTAGTGAAAAGGGGAAGCAAGCATATATGAAGAATCAGCAGGAACTGCTAAAACCTTCTTCGTAAAAAAGGACGGTTAATGTCATTAATGGTGGGGAAGATATCATTGGCGTAATGTATACGACAACAAATAAGGTGTCAAAAATTACAGTTACCCATGAGAAGCGAGTTCAACAGGTTTTGGAATAAGATAGTATTATATTTGATAATGTAGATGCAGATGACGTGGTGACCCTGCATAATGATGCACTGGTAATATCTTTACATGACACTAATATAAAATGAGTTTTGATTGACCCAGGTAGTTCGTTGAATATCATTCTATTGAGAGTGATAAATGAGATGCAAGCCAATGATAAGCTGATACCAAAGGCACACACCTTGTTCTATTTTGACAACTCTAGTGTCGTAACAAAAAGCGAGATAATACTCATCACTTTTGCATAAGGAGTAGTCAAAGACACCAAATTTCAAGTAGTAGAAATTGATATGGCGTACAATATGATTCTTGACAGACCATGGACTCACGAAATGGATGATGTTCCATCTACTTCATATCAAGTTATCAAATTTCTAACAATGGGGAATACGGTAAATTCATGGTGAGCAATAGGCATCTCGGAGCATTAAATCCGTAGTAGATTCAAGCGCAAAAAGCGAAGAAAAATAGCAATCACAGAATCTAGTTGAGGATGCTGCAACACAAGCCTCAACTGAAGATGGGCGAACAGATGTAGACTCAAGGCTCGATACCATTCAAGAACCCGAAGAAAATAAAAACATCAAAACAACAATCGAGGAATTTGAAGATGTGGTACTATTTGTACACTGGCCTGACAAAAAAGTCTATATTGGGACCAACCTCAGCCAGGAAATGAAATGTAAGTTGATTGAATTTCTTAAAGCTAACGTAGATATTTTTGCTCGGTCCCATTCAGATATGACAGGTATACGGCCGGAAGTAATGACTCATTAATTAAATAAAGGTCCATCATACTCATCTGTCAAACAAAAGAAAAGAAAGAAAGGTTCCTTAAAAATTAGGTAATTCAAGATGAGGTGCAAAAGATTTTAAAAATTTGTTCCATCCACGAGGTAAAGTATCCAGATTGGTTAGCTAATACTGTAGTAGTACCCAAAAAGAATGGTAAGTAGCGAGTTTGTGTAGATTATACTGATCTAAATAAAGCTTGTCCTAAAGATTCTTCTCCATTATTGCATATAGCTCAACCATTTGATGCTACCACATGACATGAATTATTAAGCTTTTTAGATACATATTCATAATATAATCAGATAATAATGGATCCTATAAATGAAGAAAAAACTTCATTTATAACAGACAAGGGGACTTACTGTTACAAAATTATGCCATTCGATCTCAAGAATGTTGGGTCCGCATATCAAAGGCTAATGACCAAAATGTTTCAAGAACACCTAGAAAAAACCATGGAGATTTATATAGATGATATGCTGGTCAAATCCTAACAAGCAGGGGATCATATACAACACTTGTCTGATACATTTGAGATTCTTTGCAAATTTAACATGAAGTTAAATCTTGGGAAATGAGCATTTGGAGTATCATCAAGTAAGTTCTTGGAATTCCTTGTTTCTCACTGTGGCACTGAAGTGAATCCCGCAAAGATTAAAGCTATTGAGGAAATTTCGTATATATTTACGAGTAAAAAAGAAATACAGAGTTTGACAGGAAGAATAACTGCTTTGGAAAGGTTTATTTCCAGGTCATCAAAAAAGTGCTTCAGGTTCTTTCCAGGTCATCAAAAATCGGAGGGTCAAATTTCTCGTCGTTGTGATGGCTCGTAAGCATATTTCACAAGATTGAGACTATGGTCGAGGTTCACCCTCAAGGCCTACCAACCCTCGACCTCGAGGCGATGCAGACTAACAACCATAATGAAAAAGTGGGGAGTTCCCAAGGTGCACATCTAGAGCTGACAAAGTCTAGCGAGCTAAGCTCAGACTCGAATCATGACCTGAACTAGTTGTCGCATCTCTATATCTTTTGTAATAAATGTATTTGTACTATGTTGGGGTTTCCCCCACCATATATTTGGGGGATCCTTGTCCTTTTTTAATTATCTGTTGCTCAATACTAAATACACAACACCATTCCCTCTCCTTTCTAACACATTCTCTCGATCTTATTACATCATTTATTTCTTATTATTGGCCATAAAGATCCATCATTGATTTTATTCTAACTGTTAGTCACCCATCAATTACCCTCGATAGTTCCTAGCCAAGCTTCAGACTCGACCCCGAGGCCCTCGGATAGGCAAGCTCAAGGCCCAATTATTAATCATTCGGTTTGGCTATCACCCTGGTCTCAAACTCTTATCTCGTTTCTAAGTCTTTCACATAACATCAACTGCCTAAAATCTAGCATAAATGTAGATCACGTATTTTTAGAATCCCATAATTAAATTTATTTGTTATTACCATTTTCACGGTAAAAAGTTTGACGCCCACCGTGGAGCTAAAAATATAACTCCCTCCGTTTCAATTTATGTGAACTCGTTTAACTAGGCACGAAGTTTAAGAAAAGAGAGAAAACTTTTGAACTTGTGGTGTAAAATGAGGCACATATATTTTGTGTGGCTATAAATCATTACAAAAAGGTAAATTGTTTCCAAATAAGGAAGGGGGTCATTCTTTTTGACACGGACCAAAAAGGAATAAGTTCACATAAATTGAAACGGAGGGAGTAGTGATTATTTTCTTGCTGGTTTTACTACACGACACAAGTTATCTTTCACATTTTTTCTTGCCCAAGATCTTTGATTTTAGGTCAAAACCCGATTCAGTAAACAACAATCGTGAGAACCATGGAGAAAATGGTGTGGATGTTCCAGGTGTTGGTGTACCATTGCAAAACCATGAGAACGCACGAGAGCAAATCCCAAGGGCATGACATCATGCGATACCCAATGCATTAACGCCAGCCCTCACATTAACCAGGCAGCGCGCAGAGAAATTCAGCGGGAAACTCAAAAAAATCCAACTTGGATTAAAGAGAGTTTCCTCGGCATGCCGTTCATATGATTATCGGGGGAACTGACATTCCCCAAGGACCCGTGATCAAATGGATAAAAATATTCGATGCAATAGAAGGACCTATCCGAGACTGCATGACCGAAGACACCTTTGCATTAAGCGAGAAGGATCCCGAGTCCTTCACAGAACCGCACAACGACACTATGGTAATTTTATTTCTTTTAAGAAACGTTCAAATTAAGTGTGTGCTCGTGGATCCAGGCTGCTCGGCAAACGTAATCAAGTCAAAGGTAGTAGAACAGCATGGGTTTCTCGATTAGATGATACCCACCTCCCCAATCCTCCATGGCTTTAACATGGCTAACGAGGTAACAAAGGGAGAGATTGCCCTCCCCGTTGACATGTTCGGTACAGCTCAGAACACCAAGTTCTATATCATTGGAGGTGACATGAAGTATAAAGCATTGCTTGGCATGCCATGGAAACTCTGCACCGGATGATGAAATTTCCAAAAAGGAAGGTAACAACCATATATCGAGGATAGAATGCGGAAAAAGAAATATTCGCGGTTTACTAGGAATCACCCAATCCCATAAAGTCCACCTCATATGAGTTTGGGAGCGTGCAGACCCCCGAGGATGATGAAAAATATTTCCTCGCTCCTCGAACTTTTGTTGCCTCCGAAGAGTCGGATGCAACAAAATCAACAATTGAAGAACTGGAGCAAGTTGTTTTGATCGAGCACCTCCCAGATCAAAAGGTATACCTGGGAACGGGATTAACCCCCGAACTCAGGAAAGAACTCATTCAATTTCTTATTAATAACATCGACTGTTTTTCTTGGTCCCACTTAGATATGGCATGAATCCTACCGGAAATAACCACTCATCGATTGAGTGTCGACCTCAGGTTTAAACCGGTAAAGCAAAAAAGGAGACCCCAGTCTGAAGTAAAACACGTATTGATTAAGGACGAGATTAGAGGTAAAGTAACCTGAATGGCTGGCCAACGTAGTGGTACTACCCAAAAGGGAAATAAGTTAAGAATGTGCGTAGATTATAAGGACTTAAATAAGGCATGCCCCTAAGATTTATTCTCATTGCCTAACATCGATCGTATGATCGATGCTACGGCCAGCCACGAGACCCTCACCTTTCTCGATACCTATTTGGGATATAATCAAATTCAGATGAACCCCAAGCATAGGGAAAAGACTTTATTCATCATGAAGTATGGTAACTACTGTTACAATGTAACGCTCTTCGGGCTGAAAAACGCAGGGGCTACGTACCAACGTTTAGTTAATAAAATGTTTGAGAATCAAATAGTAAAATCCATTGAAGTTTATATTGATGACATGCTAGTTAAGTCCCTGTGCGGAGAGGACCATTTGACTCATTTGCAGGAAATATTCGACATCCACAGAAGCTACAACATAAAGCTTAACCCCGAGAAATGTGCCTTCAAAGTGGGTTCGGGAAAATTCTTAGGCTTCATGGTATCGAACAGGGGGATCGAGATCAACCCCAACAAAATTAAGGCCATTGAAGAAATCACAGTGGTAAAGGTCATTCAACGACTGACAGGGCGGATAGCTGCTCTGGGCATATTTATATAAAGGTCGTCAGACAGGAATCATCATTTCTTCTCTTTACTCAAAAAGAAAAACAACTTCGAGTGGACTCCAGAATGCCAACACGCCTTAGAGGAATTGAAAGGATATCTGACTAGTCCACCTTTAGTCTACTCACAAACAAAGGATGAAACACTGTATCTATACCTGGTCGTATCTGAGATAGCGGTAAGTGGTGTGCTGGTTTGAGAAGAGCAAGGTATGCAATTCCCTATTTATTATGTAAGTGGAACCCCAGGGGATACCGAAACCAGGTATCCGCACCTAGAAAAATTAGCTCTTGCTTTAATAAGCACATCGCAAAAATTGAAAGCTTATTTTCAGTGGCACCGTATTTGCATCCTAACAATGTACCTATCCAAAGAATATTGCATAAGCCCAAACTATCGGGCCGATTGACAAAATATGCCATCGAACTCGGGGGGTATGATATTGAGTATCAACCTCGAACGGCCATTAAGTCCTAGATTCTGGCAGACCTAGTGGCCGACTTCTCTCCCTCCCTCGTACCCGAGGTAGAAAAGGAACTTTTACAAAAATCAGGCATATCTTTTGGGGTATGGACCCTGTTAGCTGATAGTGCCACAAACATGGGAGGATTTGGACTCGGTATAATCCTGAAACCGCCTACGGGTGGCATAATCAGGAAATCTATAAAAACTTCAAGATTGAATAACAACGAAGCCGAGTATGAGGCTATGATTGCAGGTGGAATTGGCCGAAAGCCTGGGAGATGAGACCATCGAAGCAAAATGCGATTCAGTCCAGGTAGTAAACCATGTAAACGGGAGCTGTGAGGTCCGAGAAGATAGGATGTAAGTGTATTTGGACAAAATCCAAGTCATATTATGTTGTTTCAAATAATGGACCTTTGTCTACATAACTCGGGATCAGAATAGCGAGGTTGATGCCCTCATAAACATAGGATCATCTTTTGAGGAAGATGACCTACTCCCCGGGGCTGTTATTCAGCTGTCCAAATCAGTGGTCGAGGAAGGCCATGCCGAGATTAATTCTACTAGACTAACATGTTATTTGAGAAATAAATATATTGACTATATGAAAGATAGAAAATTACCCACGGATCCAAAGGAATCGAGACCATGCGAACCAAGGCAGCCCGATTCTTGGTCGATGAAAACCGGACTCTGTATAGAAGAACTTTTGATGACCCCATAGCAGTATTTCTGGGGCCAGGAGACACAGATTATGTACTCCAAGAAATTCACGAGGGTACTTACGAAAACCACTCCAGCACTGATTCCTTAGCTCGAAAGGTGATCAGGGCAGGCTACTATAGGGATAACATGGAAAAAGAATTGCGAGAAATGCCAGAGATTTGCCCCTATGATTCACCAACCAGACGAACGGCTACATTTGGTCTTATCGCCATAGCCGTTCATGATATAGGTAATGGACATCGTCAGACCTCTACCAACGGCACCAGGTAAAGCTAAATTCATTTTATTTATCACTCACTATTTCTCAAAATGGGTGGAATCACAGGCCTTCGAAAAGATAAGAGAAAAAGAAGTAATTGACATCATCTGGAATCACATTATGTGTCGATTCGAGATGCTGTCCAAAACAACATGCGATAATAGGAGGCAGTTCATTGAAATCAAAGTAACACAATTCCTCGAGGATCACAAAATCAAAAAAATCTTGTCAACGCCCTACCACCCATGTGCAAATGGCCACGCTGAGTCCATAAACAAAACCATTATCCAGAATATTAAACAGAAGTTGGAAAGCACTAAGGGAAAATAAAGAGAAGTATTTCCCGAAGAGTTATGGGCAAACCGAACAACTTCAAAATCAAGCATAGGGGAAATACCTTTCTCTCTAGTATATGATGACGAGGCTTTGATACCATTGTAGGTCAGGGAGCCAAGCGCTAGATTCTGACACACCACTGAGAGCTCGAACAACGAGGCCATGACTATGGCCCTCGAACTATTGGATGATAAGCAAGAAGCCTAACTAGTCCGAGTGGCCGCCCAAAAGCAAAGGATCGAAAGGTATTATAACAGGAGAACAAAGCTCCGACATTTTGGAGTCGGGGACTTGGTCCTAATTAAAGTCACCCTCAACACCTGAAACCCTAATAAAGGAAAGCTAGGCTGAAATTGGGAGGGACCGTACTGTATCCTCGAAGTAATCGGCAAAGGATCCTACAAGCTCAGTACCATGGAAGGTGAGCAGCTTCCAAACAATTGGAACATAACAATGCTAAAACAATACTACTGCTAAGTTGTCCGATGGAAGATTCTGAAACACCCTCGAGCTCGAGGACCTCGGCCTCTTAAAAGCATGCGTTGCACGCTTTTCCTTCGACCAGATTTTCTCCTTGGAAGGGTTTTTACCGACAAGGTTTTTAATGAGGCAACATCCATATGCTACCTAAGGAAGACTCAACAAGTATTCAAGGCTTCCTTTGCAATCAACCTCGAATACTAGGGGGCATCCCCCCAAAGATCACTTATTCGGAGAATCCAAGATACACGAAAAGGGATCTCGATAGGGAAATAATGTACCGGTTCAAACAGTCGAATGAACCGTGTCCGTATAGAAAAACTGATCTCGCAACATCAAAGGCATGTATTCTTGTCACTTATTCGGAGAAGCCAAGATACGCGAAAAGAGATCTCGATAGTGAAATATTGTACCGGTTCAAACAGTCGAACGAACAGTTTCCGTATAGAACAACTAATCCATTAACATCAAAGGCATGTATTCTTGTCACTTATTCAGAGAAGCCAAGATATGCAAAAGGGGATCTTGATAGGGAAATAATGTACCGGTTCAAACAGTCGAACGAACCGTGTCCGTATAGAACAACTAATCCCTTAACATCAAAGGCATGTATTCTTGTACCAAGTAATAAAATAACGCTTCCCAAAAGCATTTTTGCATTTCAAGGAAGCTCGATATTTTTGCAAAAAATAGCTCCAGAGCCAAAAAATATCCTGAATACTCGGAGACTGGCATCAACAACTCGAAACAGTATGACCCCTGGGTCGGAACATCAAACTCATAAGCCCTCAACGAGGCAATAACAAGATCACAAAATGACTCTAGAGCCAAAAATGTCCTGAAAAATGGCATCGTGAACTCAAGGCCACATGACCTCCGGGTGAGAAACTTCAAAATCGTAAGCCCACTATGAGGAAACACAAAGTTTACAAGTTATGGCTCCCGAGCCAAGAAATCCTCGACGACTAAGGGACTACCATCAATCGTCATTTCCATAGACTTATCAAACCTATGGCCGTAAGACAATATGCGGGCAGCCTCAGTCTATTAAGACTAATATAAGGCAACAACAATATTTGTAAGACCTCAAGCAAGGCAAGAACCACACTTGCACCAAATGACAATATCTGTAAGACCTGAAGCAAGGCAGGAACCACACTTGTACCAAGTGACAATATCTGTAAGACCTCAAGCAAGGCCTGAACCATACTTGTACTAATTATCCAAAACTGTAAGACCTCAAAGGCATGTAAAATTTATAAGACCTTACTAAAGGCATAAACTCCATCTCAAAGTTAAGGCTATATATCGAACTTGTAAGACCCCTAAAAGGCATACCCTCGATATAGATGCTGAAACTACTTCACTCAGGACTAAAAATGGCTCCGTTCAAGCACAAATGACTATGGTCACAAGGCTGTACTAGCCAAACTAACGGGACTCGGGGACTCTACACCATCACTATAAAACCATAGTCCTTTAATTACTTTGAATATATGTTCAAACAAATTCATTAAACAGGCTACCCTCGACATAAGCAAAAGAGTTTCGGCCATGTCAACTCCTAAAACTGGCTTCGAGATACTCAGCCTCCGAGCCAAACCTCCCAAGGTGCTCGATCATCGCCATATAACAACTCAAAATCGAGGTTTTTTATTAAGTCGTCGAAGATTCAAGCAAACACTATTCCAAAAAACATCCTTCTCAAAGGAAAAATAAAGCCTGCATAAAAGGTCGCATTGACCTAAGGCGTAAGAGCCACTGCCGCCAGCCCACATAAAAGGTCGCATCGACCCAAAACATAAGAGCCATTCTCGCTAGCCCATACAAAAGGTCGCATCGGCCCAAGGCGTAAGAGCCACTGTCTCTAACCCACATAAAAGGTCGTATTGACCCAAAGCGTAAGAGCCATTATCGTCAGCCCATACAAAAGGTCGTACCGATCCCAATGCATAAAATCATTAGGTCCATCTTTAAATTCAAAACTTGAGGGTCGAATGAGCTCGAGTTGAAGCCTAATTCAGAGACTGAACCCAACACAGTTAACTAAACATGACTGACAGCAATGGCTTACGAGCCATTGTTTCCAGCCCATACAAAAGGTCATACCGACCTAACACATAAGATCCTAAGGACAAGCTTTAAATTCAAAACTTGAGGGTCGAATGAGCACGAGTTGAAACCCAATTCGGAGACTGGACCCAAAATAGTTAACTAAACATGACTGAGAGCAAAGGCATAAAAGCCATTGTCATCAGCCCGTACAAAAGGTCGTACCGACCCAACGCGTAAGAGCCTAAGGGCCAACTTTAAATTCAAAACTTGAGGATTGAATGAGCTCGAGTCGAAACTCGATTCGGAGACTGAACCCAAAATAGTTAACTAAACATGTCGTAGAGCAAAGGCATAAGAGCCATTGTCGTCAACACTAAAATTGAAGGTCGCACCAACCCAACATGTAAAAGACACTATCGCCAGCACTAAAATCAAAGGTCGCACCGACCAAACGTGTAAGAACCACTATCACCAGGGCAAATATTGAAGGTCATAATGACCCAACGTATAAATTCTAGGTCTAATCCGAGAACACTCGGGGATCGACTTTTGACTGTTACAGGCTTCTCAGCAATATCAATAACCCGATGGCATAGCCCAAGGTCTAATATCTCGAATCAATTATCAAAACCATCACATATTATTCTCAAAAGTCATCGCCATATAACGACACACAATCGAGATTTTTTATTAAGTCGTCGAAGATTCAAGCAAACACTATTCCAAAAAACATCCTTCTCAAAGGAAAAATAAAGCCTGCATAAAAGGTTGCATTGACTCAAGGCATAAGAGCCACTGTCGCCATCCCACATAAAAGGTCGCATCGACCCAAAACGTAAGAGCCATTGTCGCTAGCCCATACAACAGGTCGCATCGGCCCAAGGCATAAGAGCCACTGTCTCTAGCCCACATAAAAGTTCGCATCAACCCAAAGAATAAGAGTCATTGTCGCCAGCCCATACAAAAGGTCGTACCAATCCCAACGCATAAGAGTGTTAGGTCCATCTTTAAATTCAAAACTTGAGGGTCGAATGAGCTCGAGTTGAACCCTAATTCGGAGAATGAACCCAACACAGTTAACTAAACATGACTGACAGTAATGGCTTACGAGCCATTGTTTCCAGCCCATACAAAAGGTCGTACCGACCCAGCGCGTAAGAGCCTAAGGGCCAACTTTAAATTCAAAAATTGAGGGTTGAATCAGCTCGAGTCGAAACTCGATTCGGAGACGGAACCCAAAACAGTTAACTAAACATGCCAAAGAGCAAAGGCGTAACAGCCATTATCGTCAGCACTAAAATCGAAGGTCGCAACAACCCAACGTGTAAAAGACACTATCGCCGGCACTAAAATCGAAGGTCGCACTGACCAAACGTGTAAGAACCACTATCACTCGCGCAAATATTAAAGTTCAGAATGACCCAACGTATAAATTCTAGGTCTAATCCGAGAACACTCGGGGACCGACTTTTTACTGTTACAGGCTGCTCAGCAATAGCAATAACCCGATGGCATAGCCCAAGGTCTAATATCTTTAATCAATTATAAAAGTATCACATATTATTCTCATAGGTTATAGGAGAAAATAAATGTTAAGGAAAATGAAAAGCCTATTATACATATGGCTCGCAGTGGTACGTTTACATGGCTTTTGAAAACTCCTACAATGAAGGGCCAAACAGAACCCTAATATATCCTCGAACCAGCATCTTTGATGGCTCCGCCAGAGGTTGTGCCCCAATGGTTCCGACTACAGTCCTAGGACCTTCGATGGCCTCTTCCTCTCAGGGAATCCCGCCTCCATTCACATCATCTTCTAAATCACTAGCCAGCGCATCTCCAAAAGCAAACAAGGCAGCAACTCTCTCCTCTAGGGTCTTCACCCTTTCAAGCACGGTAGACAAATTAATATCCCCCGCATGTATGTCCTTAAGAGTTTGCCTCCGAGATTTTAACCGAGCGTGCTCCACGACTCGAGTCAATTTCAGTTCAGCCTCCCTAGGGACTCTCCTCGTGTGAGCGTTTATTACAACGACACCCTCTTTGTGTACAGATATAAGTGCCTCAACTTCGGTTTTGATCTCGAATAGTGCAGCAACTAACTCAGAGTGGCGACCTCTATATTTGTCACTATCCTCCCCTGCATCCTGAAGCTGATGCCCAACTAAGGCCATTATTTCTTGGAGGGTATCCCTCTGAGAGGTTATCTCTCTCACGTGTCGTTTGAGTTCGAGGACTTCAAAATCTCTAGCTCAAAGCTCCTCCCTTCACGGGGAACCTTTCTTCTCAAACAATATCAATCAAATCCAAGATGTTAATACATTGGGATCTGGCAAATATTTGGGTGATAGGAAAAGGAAACTACGTAACTTGTTCAACAAGATGAGCATTCTCACGCTCTTAACGGGTCACCTCAGCCTGAAACCGGGCAAAAGTCTAATTATAAAGCACTTTGGAATGAAGACATGAAAAATACAAGTTAAAAAGACAAAGATCAGGACGACAAAGATCAGAACAATAGACATGATTTACAAAAACTACCTGCTCGCAAAGCCTACTCATCTTGCTGAAGACGAGTGAAGCATCAAGCTCGAGAATTCACGGGGGAATGGCTAAAGGCCCTTCAAGCACCTCTCTATCTCCGATAGGAACCCCACATTAGAAGATCATTCATTCGAGACATCTTGCATTCCCTTAGGGTGTAAGGTCGTTTCCTGAGGGAAATCACTCATAACAACTGCACCAGCAAGGTCAATCAGGGCCATCTCTTGTCCATGAAGGGCTCCAGAACTCTGAACCACCTATCAAATGCATTCCAGCTCAAGGAGTATTTTGGCCATCGGCCAGCTCTAGGATATCACTCGATACTCCCTCAGTGGCCTCTCCATTCAGAAGTTGGATCGCGACGACATCGAGCTCCAGCTCAAGAGCCACCATCTCTATGGCTTGAGGGTCGTTCAGGGTTTCCCCTCCCTCGAACGCTATCAAGAAATTATTTTCCCCCTCTCCCTCAATTGGGGGAATTATTGCTTCTCCCAAAGTTTGAATCACCAGGTCGTCCTTAGTTTCTTCCACCTTGAACTTCTTGGATTCCACAGGTTCATTCGACGGAATTACCCTCTTCACCAAGTGATGTTCCCTTGACCAAGGGGATCTCCCCTAGACTTACACGAATGAAAGAGGTAAGCACGGGGAGTGAGAGCGCTATCGGTAGTGATTCGGATTGAAAGTTCGACTGCAACAGGGGTAAAGGCTCACCATTGTCCTTAGCTTCTGATCGAGCTCGAGACAGATCACGCCAAACTCGCTCAGCATATGGGCAAATCGAGTCCAGTCGGCCGACCCATCTCAAGAGTTCCTTGACCGTGCCAGGATAAATTACTATGGCTGAATCAGTAGAAGAAATTAAGTGCATGGAAAGATGTACCTAAGAAGAAGAGAGGAAATGCTAGATAGTATATCTACTTACGTTACATATTTCACCTCTCGGGGAACAGCATCCTTTCCACCAGGATCAGGTCTAAAGCCCTTATTCAGACAAAGCGGCTCATCCACCCTCCATTCCCAACTTCCTTGATGCAAGTAAAAAGGGTCCTCGGAGCTCGGTAGTGGAGCTTAATAAGACCCCCACGGAAGAAATGAGGGTTGTACATCCTGATCAGGTGATCGAGGGTGAAGGGCATCTCCTCAATCATGTTCATAGAGTACCTGATCATGTTGACACTACGCCAGAATGAAGGTGAATTTGGCCGAGGGTCACTTGATACTGTCGGCAGAAGTCACGGATCACGGGGTCTATCGAGGTCAAGGAAGGCACCACTAGCCCTATGTTTAATGGGTAAGTATACACATTGAGAAAATTAGCTTTGTATGTCATTATATCCTCCTCCAGAGAAGGGATCTCCACAAGCACTGCATCCCTCCAGCGGCAATCAGTCCTCACCCTTTTAACGTCTGTTATTGAGCTGATATACTAAGACACGGGCTCTTGAAATCGGAAGCCGTCACAAAAAATCCTGGAACATATTCCTCAACACGAGGAGGCATTGTTATTTTGCCTTTAGATGGAAGCGAAGAGGAGGAGTTCACATTCTCCTGAGCAGCAGAAGCAAAAGTTTTTGCCATTCCTAAAGATTTCAAAATAGAAAGGGAATTTCTAAGAAAGAACGAAGGTAAAGGTAGAAGGAACATTTTTGGGAGCTTGGTGGTGGAGTGAGTTGTAAATAACGAGAGGAGAAGTATTTATAGAGGCCCCACATGCGTGTTGAAGGAGGCCAAGGGACAACCAATCGCTGTAATCAATGCGAAGGCTTTCAAAGGGCTGTGTGTACGCCATCTTTTGGTACCTTATAACTTTCCCATCGTTATGGGATTACCATAAGGGAAGGAATTCATGCTTGTTTCTTATCACTTTCACTCTAAGAAATGTGAGGACTATCTGTATACGGTAAAATCAGAGTGTCAAATTTCTCGTCGTTGCAGTGGCTCCTAAGAATATTTCACAGGTTCGAGACTATGGTCTAGGTTCACCCTCTAGCCCTACCGACGCTCGACCTTAGGGTGATGCAGAGCAATGGCTACAATGAAAAATTGGGGAGTTCCCAAGGCACACATCTTCAGCTGACAAAGTCTAGCGAGCTAAGCTCAGACCCGAATCATGACCTCAACTAGTTGTCCAATCTCCATATCTTTTGTAATAAATATATTTTTACTATGTTGGGATTCCCCTCCCCCCTCCCCCATATATATGGGGGATCCTTGTCCTTTTGTAATCATCTGTTACTCAATACTAAATACACAAGAACATTCCCTCTGCTCTCTAACACATTCTCTTGATCTTATTACATCATTTATTGCTTATTACAGGCCATAAAGAGCTGTCATTGATTTTATTCTAAATGTTAGTCACCCATCGATTACCCTGGATAGTTCCTAGCCGAGCTTCAGACTCAACTCTGAGGCCCTCAAATAGGCAAGCTCAAGACCCCGATTATTAATTATTCAGTTTGGCTATCACCTTGCTCTCAAACTCTTATCTCGTTTCTAAGTCTTTCACATAGCATCAACTGCCTAAAAACTAGCATAAAAATAGATCACGTATTTTTAGAATTCCATAATCAAATTTAATTGTTATTACCATTTTCATGGTAAACAAGGCGCTTAAAAATTTAAAAGTATATTTTTCAAATCCACCATTGCTCGCAAAACTAAAAGATGGGGAAAAATTACTTATCTATCTTGCTATTTCAGAAGTAGCGATAAGTGTTGTATTAGTTTGAGAGGACCAAGGTAAATAATCTCCGATTTATTATATTTGTAAGTCTTTATTAGATGCTGAGACTCGGTATCCTCATTTAGAAAAACATGCACTAGCATTAATTATGGCGTCTACGAAATTAAGGCCTTATTTTCAATCTCATCCTATCGTTGTAGTATCGGCCTACCCCTTACATAATATATTTCATAAGGAAAATTCATCGGGTAGACTATGACATTACACATCAACCAAAAACTACAATAAAGTCACAAGTTTTAGTAGATTTTGTTGATGATTTTAGTCAAGGGATATAAGTGGAGGCAGAAAAAGAACTACAGGTATCTAAAGGGTCTAATCCAGGTAGTTGGACCTTATTTACTGATGGTTCATCAAATGTAAGAGGAGTAGGTCTGGGCATTGTTTTGGTACCACCTCGGGAGAAACTATACGACAAGCCATAAATGTCATCCTATTACTAATAATTAGGCAGAATATGAAGATATGGTTGCAGGTTTAGAATTGGCATGGGATCTCGGAATAAAGCATGTCGTGATCAAACGCAATTCACAACTTGTAGTTAACCAAATGTTAGGGACTTATATAGGTAGAGAGGCAAGGATGCAACCGTACTTGGAAAAGGCACTGGACTTAGTCAGGAAATTCCAAACATGGAAAGTCACGTAGATACCAAGGGAAGAGAATACCGAGGTAGACGCTTTAGCTAATCTTGCATCCACTGCAGAAGTAACAAATGAAGAAAACACTTCCATGATACATTTGTTTCATTCAGTGCTTGATCAAGATAATACCGAGGTAAATTACAATAATCTAACTTGGGATTGGAGAAATGAAATTGTCAACTTTTTGTAGTATGGAATACTACCTTAATATATGAAAATGGCTTACGCACTTCACCAAAAGGCAGCTCGTTACTGTTTAAATTAAGGTAATTTATATCAAAAAATATTCAGTGGCCCTCTAGCAAGATGTCTCGGGCATTCTCAAATGGAATGTGTGATGAAAGAAATACACGAGGGACATTGCGGAAATCACGCTAGAGGGAGATCTTTGGTAAAAGCCATAGTTAGAACTGGCTATTACTGGGCAAAAATGGAAGAAGAGGCGGAACATTTTGTGGCTAAATGTAACAAGTGCCAATGATATGGAAACAACATGCATCGACCAGCTGAATTATTACATCCAGTTGTGGTACTATGGCCTCTTATGAAGTGGGGGATGGATATCATAGGTCCACTACCACAAGCCAAAGGCAAGGTGAGATTTCTAATAGTACTTACCGGCTATTTTACTAAGTAGGTAGAAGCAGGAGCCTTTAAATAGGTACATGAAAAAGAAGTCAGAGACTTCATCTGGCAAAATACCATATGCCGATTTGGGATAACAAAGGAGATTGTGTCTGACAACGGCCCACAATTCATAGGTGTACAAATCACATAATTCTTCCAAAATTGGCATATTAAAAGTATTACCTCGACACCTTATAATTCGGTGGGCAATGGACAAGCTGAATCAACAAATAAAGTTATTATCAACAACTTGAAGAAAAGATTAGAAAAATCAAAGGGCAATTGGCCATAGGTACTACCTGGAGTCTTGTGGGTTTACTGAACAACAGCAAAAATAAGCACGGGAGAAACACTATTTTGACTTGTATACAGAGCAGCAGCCTTAATTTCGGTCAAAATAGGGAAGCCAAGTACCAGCTATACTCAAGCAACTGAAGAGTCGAATGAAGAAAAGATGTAGGTAAATCTTGATTTACTTGAATAAAGGAGGGAAACTGCATTAATGAGTATGGAAGCACAAAAACAAGTTATTGAGCGGTATTACAATCGGAAAGCTCATCTCGGGTACTTCAAGATTGGGGACTACGTACTCAATAAAGTTTTCCAATCCACGAAGGCAGCCAATGCAGTAAAATTAAGTCCAAGATTCATGGTATCGCAGGAAAAGGTGCATATGAGATTTAAACCCTGGATGGCAAGAGCTTACCTTCGAATTGGAATGATGTTCATCTGAAAAAGTACTATTTCTAAGGGAAGGAAATACCAACGGTCATGTATCCCCATTTACAATTTTATTTTTGAATTGTCAAAGTTGTACTAACAATTTTAGATAATAGGCAAAAAGCTAGCCCACACTAAATGATGGACGGTATAGTGTTGCAACTATTCTGATAAAAATAGAATGGGTTAAGTAGTCTTCATCTAAAATTATACCTCCAAGTTCTGTATGTTTTTTCCTTTTCAAGAAAAGGACCACATGGAAGGAATAATCAAGTGCTCGATATTTCATACTTCAAATCTTAAAACTTGGGGGACTAATAATATACATATAATATATGTATAAGGAAGGAAAGAAGACTGGAACAATTCAAATTTCAAGCCAACCCTAAAGTCTACTCAACAAATATCAAGTTTAGAGAAAAGTCACGAGCCAAAAATGCAAGCCTAATTCAAAAACATGTGAAGAATACACTCATGAATATAAATTTAGGCAATATATAGCCACGGGTCATAAAAAATCCTTGGATCTTCTTTTTTACAAATTTGTTGTAAAGAAAATAGTTACGAAAGAGTTACAGAAGATATGTAAATACATGTAAGATGTTATTTAAACTTGACAAAGTTAGAATGAAAACTTTATCAAATTTATTCCAAGAAACATGTATGTTCCTATTTCTTCTTTCGTATGTTTACACCTTTATGAAGTTGAGATGTCTTCTTCATGAAGCATCGTATATAAAAAGGGCCATCTTTTATAATTCATGTTTGACTCAAAAAAATCCATGAAATTAACCAAGCATTTCTGAAATGTAAAAAGTTAAAAGGGTAAAACAAAAACCTACATATTAAAATAGAAGCAAGACTCTGAACTTATAAAGAAACAAGGCAATGGCAAATTATTAAAAGAGTATAACAGAGACTAAAAAGTCAAAAGCATTAAGTTGAAGCAAAAACTTTATAATATTAAGTTAAAACTAAGTATGAACATAGTCTTAAACTAATTGTCATTATAAATTCCCGAAAAGACCTGGGGATATGTTGTTACCAAAAACATTACCCCTAAATGGGAGCAAGGATAAAAACTACCAAATGTTCGACCAAGAAAAAAAAAGTTAAACTTCACAAATAAACTTTCACTGTTGAGCAGGTTCTGAAAAAGATTTCACGACGGCATTATCAGCAACAGAAGGCTCGATTTGGTCAAAAGAAGCTGGAGATCCACCGCACCAGGATTAGCTTCAACATTTTTGGGAGTATTAGCCATGGGTGAAGAGAAAGTTTGGCTTTGCTGAGTGATTTCTATTGTCTCCTTAATCTTTGCAAACTCAGCATCCAAGTTAAAACCTTTCTGGCCTACTTCCATAAGTGAATCATGACGCTTGTTCAAAATGGCTCAACTTACTTCAACAGTAGCCTTGTCCTCAAGAGCCTCATAGTCTCTTTCCTAATGATCAATTTCACTCTTGAGCTCCTCTCTCTCAGCTAAAACAACATCATAAGAAGACTGTAAAGGGGCAAGTGAACTCTCCAAGAACTTGACCTTATTAGAAGACACTCGGAGATCTTCTTGGGGGTGTGTGAGTGTTTGAATAAGCTCACCAGCATAAACCTATTTCTCATTCAACAGGGCCTTCAAACCTCTGATCTCTTCAGTAGCTTTGGATAGTTGTTCAACAAAAGATGACTCGAGGAGGTTTTTATCCTTGCCTGCCTGGTTGGAAGAAGCTTTCTCAACTGCTAGTTCCAATGCCATGACTCTTAGTTGTTGCTCTATGGTACATTTCTTTTCTTCTAAAACTACCATCTCAAGCTCAAGCCTTTTGTACTTCTCTTTCCAATTATCTGCCTCAATCTGGTAATCAAGCATCAATTGTTGTGTATGGAAAACCCCTTTCACCATCTCCTTACCGATGAGATTGATCTAAAAGAAAGAGATAAGAATCTTAGCAAAAGGATAATGGTATAGAATATGAAAAGAAGTTTATACCTTCAATGATGATTGCACGATATCATTCATCCAAGTCAAAGAACTATGACTTTCTAGCTTGGACTTTTCAACCAGACCAATCAAGGGTTTTAACCATACGTCAGTCTAGCCTGACTTCTTCAGAACATTACCATCGGCATGAACTTCAATGGTAATTTCCTTCATTGCCCTGCTTCCACTGGAAAAACCAACTTCAGTTTGAGAAATATTAGTAGCAGTGACTATATATGAAGTCATAATGGCTTGAGGCGGAGTATAAACAACATCAATAAGAATAGGCAAAGGGAGTTCCATTGAGATAGAAATGGGGAAAGAGGTAAGAGGCACTTCCTCAGACACTAAATTAAAGCCTTCATTACCAAACCCACGCAAAAAAAGGTGCTCAGTAGAGTCATGACCTGCTATGGGAGTATCTTCATCAGAACTTACTAAAGTGGCTTCAACAGGCTCGGTCACGAGAACAGAACAGGAAAGGGGAGAAACTTCTTCATTCAAAATGACGCGTCTTCTAGCCCTCAACTTTCTAACCAAAGAACATTCATCCCGCTCCTCTTCGTCTTCTGAATACCGGGGTCTGTCAGCTTTCCTTTTTCAATGAAGAACTCAAGATTATCTCCTGAGCTCTTGCCAAAGAAAGTCTAGAAGCTGCAATCAACTCAGAGCTTACACCACGAATAGGAAACCCTGATAAAAAGAAGGGTTAAATACATTCTAATGAAAGAATGAATAAAAATAGAAGGAAAAAGAATTAAATTCTTACTGTGAGTCTTAATTTTCCAACCGACCCTATTTGCGAGGTACTACCAAGATCTAACTTCCATCAGAGCAATGGTCAATAATTTCTCTACCTAACCATGAAAATTTGAAATCTCTTCAATAGTTCCCATGGTTGCTGAAAGAAGAAAAGCGAAACAGTCACAGGAAGTACAAACTCTTTTAAATAAATAAAAAAGAAGGGGATAAAATTGTAAAGAAAACTTAAGTGCAAAATTCTACTTTTTAGGGAATGGCATATTTTCTTCACCCACTAACCCTACCGTAGGAGCAACAACAAATCGGGCGTACCAGCCTCGATTTTTATCGACCTAAGGGCTGACTAAAACCCTCTTACTCCTTGCCACCAAAGTAAAGATTCCATGAAGGGACAATTAAGGGGAGTAGAGGTGGATTAGATGAAAAAAACTAAGCCAAATTAGCCAAGTATCTTAAACATGCAACAGCCCTCCATATAATAGGGCTAATTTGTCCTAAACAAAAATTGAACAAGCGACAAAATTCAATAATAACTGGATAAATAGGGGGTCTAAAGTCCAATGTAAATGGGTATGTATACATAAAAGAAAAGCTGGCCTTGAAGGAAGTGATCATTTGATTTGCATTAGGGATCAAAATAGGAAATCAAACCTCCAATAACAATCTCTACGGACAATAGAGATCAAACCTTCAATAATCTTTGAAGGGTAAACATCGACATGATCAAGAGAGGACATAGAAGAAACATAGTTTCTAAAGGATTCTCTATTAGTATAAAAAGAAAGTTCAAAAGGGATGATTTCATCTATTGTAGGTTCATGAACTGGTTCATTGGAATCTTGACATCTAGCAAACGATCTATGTGGAAGAGATGCCCTAGTTCTAGAAGATGAAGGAGGAGTGGAACTAGGTAGAGATAAAGAAGAACCTCGAATGGAAATTGATCCTAAACTACGTAACCTACCCCCTCTCCTGCTCCTAGTAGGAGCAAGGGGAAGCTCATCTACGATAAGAATTCCTTTAGGATCAGGGTTTGAAGAAGACATAGCTATACGAAGATGAAAAGAAGATTGAATAGTCAAAGATGGAAAACTTTTCTATGAAAGAAGAGACAGAGGATATATTTATACTTAGAATCAACAGTCAAACAAAAAGGTAATGATGGGAACGTTATAATGAAAACTATCACTTCGTGATTGATGTAGCCGTAAAAAAGCCCAAAAAGACGTTGAAGGGTTGCACAACCAATCAAAAGTCACCACATTTCACATGCACTAAATGGAACTGACATGCTAAGCGCCAGATCTGAAGAAGGTCTAATGGTATGTGGAATGGCGGTAAAAATTCCCTCTTTAATGAGATCCACTTCCTATATATCCAATTGCTGAATAAATTGCAAGTGGGGAGGGGGGCTATCTGTATTGAGAAAATCAAGTTAACATTTGGAATTAATTATGTATTGACACGTCACAACATGTGGATCAATAAAATAGTGTCAACTGGAAAAGAGTATTCAAAGAGCTGTGAGATTTAATAGGTACAAGCAAAGGTACCAGAAAACAAGAAGGAACGGTTACTCAGATCTCGTGATAATTTGAAGAAACATCAGAGGAATGAACCTAGTTAGAAAAAATTACATATAGGTATTATTTGTAATTAATAAGAATTAATGATGGGAAAAATTATAGAATCTTCATGAAACAGTTACGATTGTCAATTATAACATTACATTAATGCCATTAATTGCTCATAATGGCTCTATTATGAGAGGAAAGAAACATAATACTTAGAAATAGCTATAAAAGGAGAGAAATAACATTTGTTTGGGGGACAAGGATTATTATTGGAATATTCTTATTTACATTGCTTTAAACATGCTTATTTAGTTACTCCTCAGTCCAAATTTTCTTTTCTTGTTATATAATTATTTCCTTATTTGACTGTCAGTAAACACAATTCTTCTAAAATTATGCTTTGGCTGAAATTCATATTTTCTGGTTAAACAATAGAGTATTCACTGAACTCCTGTATTCAGTATATTTGATATTTATTTTGGAGGTACTGACCAAATATCTGCAGCTGCTAAAATAAATCAGCAGGTTCTTGGCAGAATCCCTATAACAACTTTATTCACTGTTTCCCATCTTGTGGCTCTATCGGTGGTAATTGAACCTTGGTAAGTTCATCATTTTACGCACACAGAAAAGATTGGATATATTGCATTTTGGTAACTATCTTTGGTAGTGATAGCGAGCACATCAATATGCAGTCAATACCACTGATGATTATAATGTAATAGCTCACACCACTATTAATTTGAAAGACATACAATACGTTAAGACAACTTGGCTAAAGAAGCCTAAAGTGTGGTACATCTGTTGCAGGTTTCATTCCAAAGTTTTGCTACTCCAGCTCAACTCATCATCTCTTATGCTAGGAAAGTATTTGATGTTCCCTGAGAAGGTATCCCTCTTAACCTGGGCACATATATAAACTGATATAATGAAAGGCCTATCTTACGCCAAAAAGAAAGAAAAATTCAATGAGTTGAGAAGTTTCTCTATCGTTTATGTTATTCATGGGCATATTATGTAGGCATAGTTATTATGTTCTTGGTTGAAAATGCTTGTGCTCCTAATTTGGTGATCCAACATTTCAAATTCAACTTTCTAAAGTGACACTGGTGCAAACCGAACCCAAACATGATACCTGCCTGTATACTATCACGCCCCAACCTTGGGAAGCGCGACCAGTGCTCAATCGAGAGACCCTAACTGAGCAAGCCTTACCAAACACTATCTACCCAACTCAATACGAATAAGGGAACCATGCTTCATTTATTCAACAAAGGGAGATAGTATATTCAACATTTTTAGTTCATTTTAGATTACAACATTAAACTATAGATAAGTTAGTTTCCAAGGTTCCCATAGAGTTACAATTCACAGGCAATGTAATTTTAGGTTTACAACATAGACAGCATGCCCATTTAATGCCTATACATTACCCACATACAAGTCTACGGAGCCTCTAAGGGTACAAAATAAATGTGACAATGTTGGCAACAAGGCCCCGACTATACCTCAAAAGAGGAAGTCCAAAATAAGAAGATGTGCAATATAGCCCCCTGGATGGAGAAAGGGGCTCACCAAGATCTTTGGGAAGGAGAAAGCTCCACTACACACGATCGGCAATATCCGCTATGGAGCCACCTATATTCATTTAAATATGTAGCGCCCCCGGCAAAAGGGTTGTTAGTACCATGGAATAGTACTAGTATGTATAACTAAACACAATTTTACTAGAAAGTACTACCAATCAGTGACAAGTAAATCACATAGGTGAATCAAATATGCAAATCATTCACATAGTTCCCATAACTTAGTTTGGGGCATTCCTTTCATACGTTCATCACTTTTTTCAATACCACCGCTATCTTGAGCGGAGTCAGATCACGACCCGACCGGCTAGGTTGCCTCATTTAAGGCATGTATCTTACTACTATTTCATTTCCTCTATCCGTAGTTCAATATCAGCAAATTACGACCATGTGTGTGGCATGGTGTCCGATCACGACCCGATCGGCTAGGTCGCCTTATCTACGCATTGTTCCTTTCCCATTAGACATCACATACGATTATTTATTTCACATATATCATATCAATTCCTTGGCACTTAGGGACACCACTATCACATCATTTTCCATTTTTAATATTCATCTTGCAAGTTGTGACCATAGATATATACAAGAGTAGTTTAAGTTGCAAGCACAGGTATGTGAGCACCTAGCTAGGATGAATAATTCTCCGTTTCAATTTTTTGGCCTATAGCCTAAGCATTTCGACACATAATTGTATTCTTCATACTTTACTAAATTTTGAAGAATGGTACATTACATCACATTGAGGCACATCTTTCACGTATATGTGTAGATAATTGCAAACCAATTAATGTGCAATAACAATCAATAGATCAACCAGTTCAAACCATACCACACTTTCATATAAACGCCCACGGAGCTCAATTTATAATAAAAGGAGGTTTTAGCCATAGATACCTCAATATAGCTTCCCTTACTATTTACAAATTTCCGGAACTCTTATAGCTTCTATCTTTTATGTAAGAATTACAAATTAATCCAAGAATTAGAGACGAGGTTGAGATTCTAGCTTGGTTCGTGTTATGACCTTAGGACCCTTTGAGAGGAATTTCTATCATTCTATACCCCTAGTTGCCATATTTTTAGTTTACTAATTCCCAATACTCTATGGTGTGGTATGCATGCAAGATATTCATTTTTATACTCATGAATTACTTCCCTAATGACCCCATATAGCTAAGTATACAAATAGGAGCTGAGGTGATGGAGCCTTACCGCTTGGAATGAAGATTTAGGAGCCTTCACCTAATTAGCTTCAAGGATATAGCAAGATTCTAAGGAGTAATTTGATGGGGAGAAATTTCTCTCGCTTAGACCCCTTTCTCTCAGTCTAGAAATGTCCATAAAAAATGCTCAAAATGAGCTATAACGCCGATTATAACGATAGGGGCGTCAAGTTAAAAATTAGAAAATTGGAGCCCCGAGTCAGATCTGTGATCACATATGCAATCGCAAAGTAGAAATGCGGGCTGCAGATTGGACCGCAAAAAAACTCCCAAAACCTGATCCTTCTGCTTCGGTATGCGACTAAAATGCGGTCCACATACCCGTTCTGCGGTCGCATTATGCACCGCAGAACTGACCTTCGAAAAATCACAAGGAAATTATGCGATGACTATGCAGTCCGCATATCAGTAATGCGATCGCATAGTGGACTGCATTTTTAACCTCAAATTAGCTAACACCCTGACTCATTCTACGACAGAAATGCGGTCCGCATACCTAATATGCGACCGCATTCTAAATCGTATATTTGCACTTTTCTAGAAAACTTGATCCTTCATTTTTAAATGCATAAATCAGTACGAGGTTCGGCTCTATAGTGGAAATTTATTCATAGGGCCTCACATCCTCCCCCACTTAAGATCATTCATCCTCGAATGAGGATCAAGGTTCACTTACTACAGTTCTTGTGCATTATTCTACCCTTTATAACCTGAAACATATTGCTAGACCCCAAATTTAGCTAACTCCCTCAATTTCCGAAAATTTCACCAGAGATTCCTTTGTATTTAGGCCTATCCACTTGTCAGAGAGCCCCAGAATCATATCTTACCAGCATAAACATATTTCATAAAAATAATGTAACTTGTGCAACATCAACCAAGGCCGTATAGGCAATCATATTACCAAAAAGGGGACGGTTTTACATTGATCAACCCAAAATATAAGAGTTCATAGGAACTAAATGCATTTAAAGTTGTTACCTAACTATTCAAACAAATGCGAATACTTGTTTTTCATTTCGTCCTCGGCTTTCCAAGTAGCTTCTTCAACTTGCTGGTTCCGCCATAATACTTCCACGGATGCAATTTCCTTATTCCTCAATTTTTGAACCTGCCTATCCAGAATGGCAACAGGAACTGCTTCATATGATGGCTCTTCATTAACCTCAATGGTCTCAGCTGGCACAATGGTTGATGGATCTCCCACTACCTTCCTCAACATAGACACATGAAAGACTGGGTGTACCAATGACATCTCGAGGGCAATTCGAGCTTGTATGCCACCTGACCAATCCTCTGAATGATCCTATACGGTCCGATATACCTCGGACTCAATTTTCCCTTCTTTCCGAACCGCATGATGCCCTTCATAGGGGATACCTTCAAAAATACCCAATCGTCTTTTTTGAACTCTAAATCTATGCGACGAACATCCGAGTAGGACTTTTGGTGATTCTGGGAAGTCTTCAACCTTTCTTTAATAACCTTGACATTCTCCATGGCCTGATGCACAAGGTCTAGCCCTATCAACTCCTCTTCCCCAATCTCGAACCATCCGATAGGAGACCTAGATCTCCTACTATACAATACCTCGAATGGTTCCATCTGGATACTAGCATGGAAACTGTTATTGTAACAAAATTCTATGGGTGGAAAATGGTCATCCCAACTACCCTTGAAATCAAGAGTACCAGCTTGCAACATGTCTTCAAGCGTCTGAATAGTCCGCTCTGCTTGCCCATCAGTTTGTGGATGAAAAGTTGTGCTAAGATTCACTTGCGTCCCCAAACCTTGTTGAAACTTTTTTCCAAAAGTTGGCTGTGAACTTAGCCCCTCGATCGAAAATGATTGAAACTGGAGTGCCATGTAACCTGACTATTTCTTTGATATATAACTGAGCATATTGTTCCGCTATGTCTGTAGATTTAACAGGCAAGAAGTGTGCTGACTTCGTGAGTCGGTCCACGATCACCCAAATTTAGTCGAACTTGCTCGGAGTGCACGGCAGACCTACAAAAAAATCCATATTGATGATCTCCCATTTCCACATTGGGATTTCTATGTTTTGAGCCAATCCACCGGGCCTTTGATGTTCGGCCTTTACTTGCTGACAATTCGGACATTTTGTCACAAAATTTGCCACATCCCTTTTCATGTTGTTCCACCAATAATTTTCCTTGAGGTCATGGTACATCTTTGTAGGACCTGGGTGCACGGAATACCTGGATGTGTGAGCTTCTGCCATGATCCTTCCCCAAAGACCATCGATATCTGGAACACACAGGCAGTCTTGGTACCGTAGAGTACCACCATTCATGCCGAAGGAGAAAACTGTGGTCTTGTGTTTGTGAATCCCCTATTTCAATTGTGCTAACAATGGATCATTAAATTGTTTTTCCTTCACCTCTGCTACAAGTGATGATTCAGCTCTATTCCGTATAATTACTCCTCCTTCATTAGAGTCCACAAGGAAAACTCCCAAACAGGCCAACTGGTAGACCTCCCTGGCTAACAGCCTCTGATATGCCCCCAAATGAGCCAAACTCCCTATGGATTTTCGACTAAGTGCATCTGCCACGACATTAGCTTTTCTCGGGTGGTAGAGAATATCAATGCCATAATCCTTGAGTAAGTCTAGCCACCTTCTTTGCCTCAGATTCAACTCTTTCTGCTTGAAAATAAATTTAAGGCTCTTATGATCCGTAAATACATCCACATAAACCCTATACAAATAATACCGCCAAATCTTTAGCGCAAACACCACTAATGCCAACTATAAGTCATAGGTTGGATAGTTTTTCTCATGATTCTTGAGTTGCCTAGAAGCATAGGCTATAACCTTGCCATGTTGCATCAACACACACCCGAGCCTGATTCTCGAAGCATCGCAATATACCACGAACCCCTCTATGCCCTCTGGCAGGGCTAATACTGGTGTTGTTGTCAACCTTGACTTCAATTCATGGAAACTCTTTTCACAAGCATCGGACCATTGGAATTTAAATGCCTTTCTGTGTCAATTTAGTAAATGGAGAGGCAAGAGTAGAAAACCCCTCCACAAATCTCCTGTAGTACCCAGCCAAGCCTAAAAACTGTGAATCTCAGTAGGAGTGGGTAGGTCTAGGCCAAATCTTCACTGCTGCAACCTTCTAAAAATCAACCATAATTCCCTCCCTAGAAACGACATGGCCCAAGAACGCGACCGATTCAAGCCGAAATTTACACTTTGAAAATTTTGCATACAATCGATGTTGCGGAAAGGGTCTGCAGAACTGCCATGAGATGGTCGACATGGTCCTCTAGACTTTAGGAATACACCAGAATGTCATCAATAAACACTATCACAAAAGAGTCTAGGAAGGGCTTGAAGACTCTATTCATAAGATCCATGCAAGCTGCCGGAGCATTTGTTAGCCCAAAAAACATCACCATGAATTCAAAGTGCCCATACCGAGTTCTGAAGGCTGTTTTTTGAATATCCCGCTCCTTTATCTTCAACTAATGATACTCGGACCGCAAGTCAATCTTCGAGAAACACGAAGCACCTTGCAATTGATCAAACAAGTCATCTATTCTTGGCAAAGGTATTTGTTTTTTATTGTGATTTTGTTGAGTTGCTGGTTGTCAATACACATCTACAATGATTTGTCTTTCTTTCTTACAAACAAGTCCAGTGTGCCCCATGGCAACACACTAGGCCAAATGAAACCCTTTTATAGTAAATCCTTCAATTTCTCCTTTAGCTCTTTCAATTATGTCGGTGCCATCCTTCAGGGTGGAATTGATATAGGTTATGTTCCTGGCATTACATCGATCACAAAATCAATTTCCCTATCCAGTGGAATCCCAGGGAACTCATCTGGAAAGACATCTGAAAATTCATTCACAACTGGTACAGACTCAGGGCTGAGTGCCTCGGCATTAGTGTCCTTAACCCGAACTAGATGATAGATACACCCCTTCTTGATCATATTTGTAGCCTTAAGATAGGAAATAAATCAACCTCTAGGCACTACATTATCTCCCTTCCACTCAATAACGGGCTCATTAGGAAATTCAAGCCTCATAGTTATGGTCGGACAGTTAAGTTTGGCAAAACATGAATAAAGCCAATCCATCCCCATTATTACATCAAAGTCGACCATCCCTAACTCAAAAAGATCCGACGTGGTATCCCTACCCCGCACCGTAACAATACAACTTCTGTAAACTTGAGCGGCCAAAATTGACTCACCAACCAGGGTATATATCGAGAAATGTTCATGAAGTTGTTTTGGTTCTATCCCAAATTCCATAGAAACAGATGGGGTAACATAGGATAAGGTGGAATTGGGATCAATAAGTGTATACACATCATAATCCTGAACAGTCAGAATACCTGTAACAACATCTGGAGAAGCCTCTACAGTCTGGTGACCACTCATAGCATAGAATCGGATGGGACCTCCTGAACTCTGTGCACCACCCGTAGCTGCACCACGCCCTGCGGGTGCTGGGGTAACTCCAGCTGGAGAGGGGGCTGAAGATGTAGCAGCTGCTGGACTGGAAGGCTGAGCTGTGCCCCTTCCCGATCCCTGGCGGAATACACAACAATGTGATTGGATATGATGCCTCATCCCACACCCATAGCATATAGGTAGATCTATGTAGAAAATCCCGAGTGCATCTTCCCGCACCTAGGGCACGGGGACCTCTCCCCTAATCGACCCTGATGATAGGATCCCCTGTTGCCCTGACCGGGCCTAAAATGACTCCACTGCTGCTGGGTTGGCCCTGATGGTGGAGCACTAGCTGAAGACTGAGTGACAAACTGGGAAGGCCCTGATGATCCTCCCCTGAAGGCTGATATTCCCCCACCCTGTGACTCTCCCATGTTGCCCGTAGACCAGGCCTTGCTGTTACCCTCTCTTTCCAATTTGTTCTTCAATTTTTGACTCTCTGTGGCCTGAGCAAATGTGACAATCTTCTCATAGTTCATATCAGAATTCAATGCAGCCGTAGAAGCCTCATTAATGGTTAAAGAATTAAGGCCCTAAACAAACCGGCGCACTCTAGCGTCCATTGTGGGAAACATATGAATGGCATACTTGGACAAGCAAGCAAACTCCATGTGGTACTCCCACACACTCTTGTTACCTTGCTTTAAATTCTCAAACTCAGCTGCATGGGCTGCCCTTGTCTCAGTAGGCAGTAAGTGATCCATGAAGGCATCTGCGAACTCACTCCACCTGGCCGGAGGGCTTCCCTCCTCGCGGGAATCTTCCCACAAATCAAATCATGCATAGGCCACCCCTTTCAGATGGTAGGCAGCCAACTCTACTCCCTCTGTCTCAGTTGCACGCATCACCCTGAGGGTCTTGAGTATCTCATCAATGAAATCCTGGGGGGTTTCCTCTGGATTGGCACACGAAAATACTAGAGGGTCTAACTGAAGAAATCTGTTCACCCTGGAACTGGTGGAATCCCCTTGCTCGCTAGATGATGAACTGGGTGCAATACCTGACCTCTGGCCTGAGAGGCCACTAACTGGGCCAATATCTGAATAGCTCCCCTAAGATCCCCGTCAGAAATACCAAAACCAGAAGCAGAGGCTGGAAACGGGACAGGAGTATCAACGGGAGGGATAGTGGTTCCCTCTGTAGGTGTAGGTGCTGGAGTAGTCTGCTCTGGAATAGAAGGATCCAGCAGAGTAATAGCAGTGCGACTACCCTCGCCCCCAACATCAAGTAATGAATTATCATCCACTCCTGGGGTGGCATTGGCTCCTTGGCCAATTCTCGCTTTCTTCTTGGGTGCCATTTATTGAAAGATAGAACAATGCACTCATTAGGAAGGATACAGTTCCACCGCACGACCCAGATTATCAAAGAACGGTGTTATTCCTAAATTACCAAGTAGCCTCCAACTTATAGATGTGGTTGACTTCACACTGATAAGGACTCAACCAGACACGGCTCTGAGACATCCTAGGACACTTTAAATCCTTAGGCTCTGATACCAAGTTTGTCATGCCCCAACCTCAGGAGGCGTGACTGGTGCTCAATTGAGTGAACCTAACTGAGCAAGCCTTACCAAACACTATCTACCCAACTCAATACGAATAAGGGGGCCATGCTTTCATTTATTCAACAAAGGGAGATAGTATATTCAATATTTTTAGTTCATTTTAGATAACAACATTAAACTATTGATAAGTTAGTTTCCAAGGTTCCCATAGAGTTACAATTCATAGGCAACGTGAGTTTAGGTTTACAACATGGATAGCACACCTATTCAATGCCTACACATAACCCACATACTTGTCTACGAAGCCTCTAAGGATACAAAATAAATGTGACAATGCCGGAAACAAGGCCCCGGCTATACCTCAAAAGTGAAAGTCCAAAATAAGAAGATGTGCAATATAGCCCCCTGGAAGGAGAAAGGGGCTCACCAAGATCTTTGGGAAGGAGAATGCTCCACTATACATGATCGGCACTATCCGCTATGGAGCCATCCACATTGATTTAAAAATGTAGCGCCCCTGGCAAAAGGGTCATTAGTACTATGGAATAGTACTAGTATGTATAACTAAACACCATTTTACTAGAAAGAACTACCGAGCAATGACAAGTAAATCACATAGGTGAGTCAAATATGAAAATCATTCACATAGTTCCCATAACTTAGTTTGGGGCATTCCTTTCATAGGTTCATCACTGTTTTCGATACCACCACTATCGTGAGAGGAGTTCGATCATGACCCGAACTGCTAGGTTGCCTCATTTGAGGCATGTATCTCAATTACTATTTCATTTCCTCTATTCGGAGTTCAATATCATCACATTACCACCATGTGTGCGGCATGGTGTCCGATCATGACCCGATCGGCTGGGTCACCTTATCTACATGTTGTTCCTTTCCCATTAGTCATCATATAAGATTCTTTATTTCACATATATCATATCAATTAACTGGCACTTAGGGACACCGTTATCACATCATTTTCTATTTTCAATATTCATCTTGCAAGTTGTGATCATATACATATACAAGAGTAGTTTAAGTTGCAAGCACAGGTAAGTGAGCACATAGCTAGCATGAATTATTCTCAGTTTCAATTTTTGGGCTATAGCCTAAGCACTTAGACACATAATTGTATTCTTCATACTTTTCTAAATTTTCAAGAATGGTACATTACATCACATTGAGGCACATTCTTCACGTATATGTGTAGATAATTGAAAACCAATTAATGTGCAATAACAATCAATACATCAACAAGTTCAAACCTTACCACATTTTTGTAAACGCCCACGAAGCTCAATTTCTAATAAAAGGAGGTTTTAGCCATATATACCTCAATATAGCTTCCCTTACTCTTTAGAAATTTCCGGAACTCTTATCGCTTCGATCTCTTATGTAAGAATTACAAATTAATCCGAGTATTAGTGTCATGACCCCAATCCCGGTCGTGATGGCACCCAACACAATTGCTAGGCAAGCCCGACCATTTACACTCTCAACCCAAGCATGAAGCTCAAAACCAATTATTTAAATATCATTAACAACAATAAAGCTAAAAGATTAAGCTGAATATCACAATAACACGGAATGTACTCTCAAAGACCTGGGGTTCATGAGTTTAGAGCCTCTAACAATACAGTGTAATAAGACTCCAATAATACATAGTCTCAAAACTGCGGAAAGATAATAAAAGAGATATGGGAGGAGTCGGGTCCTGCGGACATCAGGCAGCTACCTCGACAACTCCGGACAAACTCTGAAATCAGCAAAAGCTCAGCTAAACTCCCGAGATACCTGGATCTGCACACATGGTGCAGGGAGTAAAGTGAGTACTTCCAACTCAGTGGTAATAAGTGTAAATAATAACTGAGCGGTAAGAAATCATGAAAGAACACTCCATCATGCTATATAGTGCAGTACAACCTTTTTAACAAAATAGTAAAACCGTGAAAATCCTTTAGAAACATCTAGCTCAGTTTAAAAATCTCTTTTAAAAATATTCTTTTTCCAACATTAATCATATGAATGCGATATCAGGCAGTGCAAGTCCGCACACAAGTCAGCCCCTTAGGCACAGCACTCTATTTACAAATAACACCAAGGTATCTGGTACACAATGCAAGAAATAGCATGGATGCCAATGATATGAGAGTGCTAAATGTCATGCCACATAGAATAAACAGGAATCAATGCGTGAATGCAATGCAATGCACATGACCGTTGCGGCGTACAGCCCGATCCATTTGGGTACTCGCGCTCACTGTAGGGGTTCAGACTCTGGAGGGGTCCTACAGCCCAAGCACAATATCAATATCACACCGCTGCGCCGTGCAGCCTAATCCATAGTCCAGAATGCACACATAACACTGTTGCGGTGCACGGCCCGATCCATACTCAGTCCAAAAATGCACATAAGCCCCTTGGGCAATAGTAAAATAGCAATTCTCAGCTAAAAATGTCAGTAAAATATCATTTAAGTTTTCAAATCTTAGAAAGATGGTTGAGTTTGCAAAACATTATTTTAAATCTTGGACCGAGATAAAAAAAATATGCACAGTAATGCAAAAATAGTGATATTAATCCCCGAAGGATTCAAATAATCGGCACGAAGCCCAAAACATGGAAATCAGCCCAAATCATGATAGCATCAAGTAGGTTTCAGTCAATCACGCAGTAAAATCAACAACCGGGACGGACCAAGTCATAATCCCCAACGGTGCTCT
>MU779752.1:0-27434 GCA_026770625.1 Nicotiana glauca | reverse complement strand
TTCAATCTCAAGCCCTAATTTCTTATAAATTGGCTATGTTTTCATGAATTTCTAGGATGATTCTTCAATAAAATCATGTATTTAACTCATAAAACTTACCTCCAATCGATCATGGTTGAAACTCCCTTCAATCCCCGTCCAAAAGCTCTCAAAATGACTAAAAATGGTGGAGAAATGGGTTGTTTTCGCGATTGAAATGTTTTTAACATTCTACCCAATCACTGTAGCTAACACTACGCGGTCGCATTAGAGCCTTGCGATCACATAGAACAAAATTCCGGGGGCACTGTCGCTAATCCTATGCGATTGCATAGAACAAAATCCTGGGTACAGTAGCTAACACTATGCGATCGCATTAGAGCATTGCGATCGCATAGAACAAAATTCCGAGTACTGTAGTTAACCCTCTGTGATTGCATAGAACAAAATCCTGGGTACTGTAGCTAACACTATGCGATCGCATTAAAGCATTGCGATCTCATAGAAAAAAAATGTTGTGCACTGACTGTTGCATTTCTGCAGCATTTTCCAACTTCAAAAATTCCCGTTAGCCATCCGAAATCACCCCGAGGCCCCCGAGACCTCAACCAAAAATGCCAACACCTCCTAAAATATCATACCAACTTGTTTCAATCATCAAAACACCTCGATTAACACTAAAATCATCGAATTATATCGAATTTAAGCCTAAATTCTTTTAAAACTTCAAAAACACACATTCGATCAAAAACTCGATCAAACAATGTCCGAATGACCTGAATATTTGCACACACATCCAAAATCACTTAACGAAACTACAGAAACTCTCGGAATTCCATTCCAACCCTCGGATCAAATTCTCACTCATCGACCGGAATTCGCCAAAATACTAACTTCGCCAATTTAAGCCAAATTCTACACCGGGCCTCCGAAATCAATTCCGATCGCACTCCTAAGTTACAAATCACTCTCCGAAGCCAACCGAATCATCGGAAATCACATCCGAGCCCTCTAACTCAATGGTTAACGTTCGGTTGACTTTTCCAACTTAAGTTTTCCTTAAAGAGACTAAGGGTCTCATTTCTTATCAAAACCATTCCAAATCAACTCGCACACACTACATACCAATAATGAAATATGAAGAAGCAATAAACGGGAAAAACGGGATGGTAACACATGAGACGACGGGTCGGGTCGTCACAATTAGAGATGAGGTTGAGATTCTAGCTTGGTTCGTGCATAATATCAAACACTAATGGTGCATTATGACCTTAGGCCCCTTTGAGAGGAATTTCTATCATTCTATACCCCCAGTTGCCATCTTTTTAGTTTACTACTTTCCAATACTCTATGGTGTGGTATGCATGCAAGAGATTTATTTTTATATCCATGAATTACTTCCCTGATGACCCCATATAGCTAAGTATACAAATATGTGCTGAGGTGATGGAGCCTTACCTCTTAGGATGAAGATTTAGGAGCCTTCACTTGATTAGCTTCAATGATTTAGCAAGATTCTAAGGAGTAATTTGATGGCGAGAACTTTCTCTCGCTTAGACCCCTTTCTCTCACTCTAGAAATGTCCAGAAAAATGCTCAAAATGAGCTATAACACCGTATATAACGATAGGTGCGTCGGGTTAAAAATTAGAAAATTGGAGCCCCGAGTCGGATCTGCGATCGCATATGCAATTGCAAAGTAGAAATGCGGGCCGCAGATTGGACCGCAAAAAGGCTCCCAAAACCTGGTCCTTTTTCTTGGGTATGCAATGCAAATGCGGTCTGCATACCCGTTCTATGGTTGCATTATGCACCGCAGAACTGACCTTCACAAAATCCTAAGAAAATTATACGACGACTATGCGGTCCACATACGGTTATGCGATCGCATAGTTGACCGCATTTTTAACCTCAAAATAGCTAACACCCTGACTCACTCTGTGACAGAAATGCGGTCCGCATACCTGATATGCGACCGCATTCTGAACCGCATATTTGCACTTTTCTGGAAAAATTGATCCTTGATTTTTAAATGCATAGATCAGTACGAGGTTCGGGTCTAGAGTGGAAATATTTTCATGGGGCCTCCAAATATACTGTCAAAATCAAGTATCTCAATTTAGTGGGCTCGAGGAACCACTTCAAGAATGAGTCCAAAGTACACTGGGTTCGAAGCCGATTGCAGAGTTCGAAGTTTGAAGATAAAAGTAACAAATGAATAACGAGGCAAAACGTGACCATCCTCGAGATAATGCCATTGTGGCTTTGTAAAAAAAAGAGCAAGATTTTTTCCACCTCCCCAAGATCGTGGTGTAAATTCAGGAATATATTTGTATGGGTTAGTACAAATCCATACTAGGCGGTTAGACAACTATTCCAATAAGATTCCTTATTGTGAATAGAGACGTACCTTATTTAAGGTTCTGCTACTATATAAAGGGGACCCCAATCATTTTTAAATATCATCAATCATTGGCAAAGAATATACTCTCTTACTTTCCTGCTCATATTTCGTCAGAATTGTCCTTTAGTTTTATTGCTCTTACTTTATTGTTCTTGATCCACCTCGAGGTTGCCTTAGATCGAGGTAGAAGGCTGGCTTACATACTGGTTTGATATCACTTACTTCTTTCTTTTATACATCAAATTTCTTAGTTATTAATTAGTATTGAAATAAATCGCATATCTTTAAAACCATAAACAAGATTAATTATTACTCGTAACTTTTAGGTAATCAGTTTGGTGCCTACTGTGGGGCTAAAGATAATAGTGGTTATTTCAGTACTGATTCTCATAACATGCGTTATTTTTACACTTATTCTTGTCAAGAATTTTTTCTTCTCAGGTTAAATCATGTCAAACTCGCAATACGCACATGTACACGACAACGATGGTCTTGGATTTCATGGGAAAAACAACAATGTAGGGGTCGATGTACCACCGATAAACCCTAGGGAGGTGGCAAATGTGAAAATTCGATGTTAGTTCAAACATTACTTTGAATGTGGATTTAGGTGCAGACCCCGGAGGAAGAGTACGCAGGGAAGCCCAATCTGGTGTCCAAGTAAAACAGGGTATAGAAGATGGGATGTCAGCCTCCAAGTAATATTCGAGATGCTACAAGATCAATAGGTTACTATCGCTCAGCTTCAAGTCAGCACAAAACTCCAAGTATAGTCGAACCAGAAAACACTCGACATACATAGCCGATATCGGAAAGATCAAACAGTAATGGCTCAGGGACTGATCCTACAATTATGAGGATGCTCGAGGAACTCACCCAGAGAATCGAGTACGGGGAGAAGAATATTGAGTATAATGATAAAAAGGGGAGACTAATAACTCTCGTGTTGATCAAATACTGGGGCACCCCCGGTCTTGAAAGTTTTGGACGCTAAAAAGTTCATACAAAAGCCATTCCCTCCGAGTGCGGCTCCGAATCCCATTCCTAAAAAGTTTTGCATGCCCGATATACCTAAATACAATGGAACAACCGATCCTAATGAACATATTGCCTCATACACTTGCGGGACTAAAGGAAACGGCTTGAATGATGATGAGATCGAATCAGTATTGTTGAAAAAAATTAGGGAAACTTTGTCAAAGGGAGCCATGATTTGGTATCACAATTTGCCCCCGAAATCTATCGATTCATTTGCTATGTTAGTTGGCGCCTTTGTAAAATCACATATTAGGGCCATAAAGGTGGCAACAAGGAAATCAGAAGTTTTTACGGTAAAACAGAGGAACAATGAGATGCTAAGGGAGTATGTATCCTGGTTTCAAATGGAGCGAATGGAATTATCACCGATCTCGGATAATTGGGGAGTAAAAGCTTTTATACAAGGTTTGAATGAGTGGAATTTGATCGCGTCACGACAATTGAAGCAAAATCTGATCAAATACCCAGTTGTAACTTGGTGAGATGTACATAATCATCACAGTCAAAGATCAGGGTCGAGCACGACAAGTTGGGAGCCCCCTCGGTTTTAGTTCATCCTAATAGATTGGTAGTTAAGGCCCTGAGAGATATATACAGGGAACCAAGATCATATAGGGAACTGTATCAGCCATACGTCTTGAAATAAAGAAATAATGGTTCGGGGTGCAATCCTTCTCGGAACAATCAGAGAAACGATCGAGGACAGAATCCTCGGGGACTTATGAATAAGAATGGTTTTGAGAAACATGCTGACCCCATGGAAGAACCTCAGTTGTCAGAGTATAATTTCAGTGTTGATGCATCAGGGATATGGTCAGCTATTGGAAGAATCCAAGACACCAAGTGGCCCAGGACAATACAAACTGATCCTTCTCAAAGGAATCCAAACTTTATGTGTAAATATCATGGCACACATGGCCATAGGACCGAAGGCTACAGGAAGATAAGGGAGGAGGTAGCTCGATTGTTCAACGAGGGTCATCTTCGAGAGTTTCTCAGTGATCGATCTAACTTCAGGGAAAGAGATGCAAACCAACAAAATAAGCAGGAAGAACCGCAAGATTTAATCCATATGATCATTGGCGGTGTCGATGTTCCACAAAGGCATGTATTCAAATGCACCAAGGTGTCGATCACCAGATAAAAATAGACTCAGAGCTATGTGCTCGAGGGCGTCCAATCATTCAATGACGAGAAAGCGGAAGGCATATATCATCCGCACAATGATGCCCTGGTAATTTCTATTTTGTTAAATAAGATTCAAGTTAAACATTTTCTAGTTGATTGAGTACATGCCCGAGAGAAAGGTATATATTGGAACTAGGTTAATCCCCAAACTCTGGAAAAAACTCGTACAATTTTTTATCAATAATATGGATTGTTTTTCTTTGTCCCATTTAGACATGATAGGGCTCCCACCGGAAACAACAACACACTAGCTAAGCCTAGACCATAAGTTCAAACCAGTAAAGCAAAAAAGAAGGCCCCAGTTTGAGGTGAAGCATGCATTCATAAAGGATGAGGTAACTAAACTTCTTAAAATAGGGTCTATCTTGGACTTTTCAACTTGATGTGTAAATATCATGGCACACATGGCCAATGTACTTGTAGTCCAAAAAAAGGGGAACAAACTGAGAATGTGAGTAGATTATAAGGATTTGAACAAGGCATTCCCTAAAGACTCTTTTCTACTGCCAAACATTGATCACATGATCGATTCCACGGCCGGCAAAGAGATCCTTACCTTTCTCGATGCCTACTGCGGGTACAATCAAATTTAGATGAACCTGGAGGATCAGGAGAAGAACTCGTTTATCACTATGTTTGGAACATACAGTAAAAATATAATGCCCTTCAGGCTAAAAAATGCTAGAGCTGCATACCAATGCCTAGTTAACAAAATGTTCAAGGAACAGATAGGTAAATCAATGGAAGTTTACATTGATGATAGGTTGGTTAAGTCCCTACGGGCAAAGGACCATTTAACTCATTTGCAGGAAATATTCAAAATCTTAAGAAAGTACAACATGAAGCTTAACCTAGAAAAATGTGCCTTCGGGATCGGTTCGGGCAAGTTCCTCAGCTTCATGGTATAAAATCGAGGGATCGAAATCAACCCCGATAAGATCAAGGCCACATAAGATATCACTATCGTAGATAGTGTGAAACCTATACAAAGGTTAATAGGACGGATAGCCGCCTTCGGTCGATTCATTCCACGACTGCCGGATCGAAGCCGTATGTTCTTTTCCTTGCTCAAAAAGAAAAAATATTTTGCATGGACCATGGAATACCAGCAAGCATAGGAGGAATTGAAGCGATATTTGTTGAGCCTACCTATGCTTCACACTCCGGTGGTAGATGAAAAGCTTTACTTATATTTGGAAGTATCCAAGATAGCAGTAAGTGGGGTTTGGTTCGAGAAGAACAAGGTACGCAATTCCCTGTTTATTATGTAAGTTGGACTCTAGGAGATGTTGAAATAAGTACCCAAACTTAGAAAATTAGTACTTGCATTAATAGCTCATCTAGAAAGCTAAAACCATATTTCCAATGCCACCCAATATGTTTGCTAACTACTTATCCTCTCTGAAATGCTTTACATAAGCCCGAGCTATCAGGCCGATTGTCCAAATGGGCAGTCAAACTTGGCGGGTAGGATATCGAATATGAACCCCGATTGACCATCAAATCTCAAATCTTGGCTGACTTCATGGTCGATTTTATGCCGACCCTCGTACCCGAAGTGGAGAATGAACTTCTGCTAAAATTGGGTACATCATCGGGGGTATGGACCCTTTTCACGGACGGTGCCTTGAATGTGAAAGTGTCCAGGCTCGGCATAGTTTTGAAGCCACCAATAGGTATTACTATTAGACAATCTATCAAAACTTCTACATTGACTAATAATGAGGCCAAGTGTGAGGCCATGATTATAGGTCTCAAGCTAACTAAAAGTCTGGGGGCAGAAGCCATTGAAGCCAAGTGCGATTTCCTGTTGGTCATAAATAAAGTGAAGAAAAGCTTTGAAGTTCGAGAGGATAGGATGCAAAGATATTTGGACAAGCTGCTGGTAACTTTGCACCGCTTTAAGAAGTGAACTCTAGATCATATGCCTAAGAACAAAATGTGAGGCCCATGCACTTCAAAACACAAATGTTATGCTTACATTGTTAGAGCAACGGGGATTCTTCACCGCGGATCTGAATCAAAATGCGTACAAACACTTAAAGGGGTTTTAGAACACTTGCTGAGGGACTAAACAGAAAAACGTCTCCAAGGATGCTTAATGTTTGAGGCTATTTCCTTTCTCTCTAGAAGGCCTTGGATTGGTTAGAGAGGTTGCTAAATTATTCTATCCATACATGAGATGGATTGGACGAGAAATTTATTTTCAAGTTCTTTTCTCCCGAGCATATGGAGACTCTTAGGGATGAAAAGCTTTCAAACAAGAACCCAATGAGCCTTTGCATGGGATATGAGAGAGGTACTGGACTATGGTGAAAGAGTTCCCAAACAATGACATTACGGAGGCTTTGATTCAACAAACTTTCTATAGGGAGATCAATACTACCAATCAATGCGTGGTCAACCAACTTGCCGGTGGAAATTTCATGATAATGTCATATGCGGAAGCTTGTGATATCTTAGATGAAATGGCGGATACTTCATCGGCATGGCAAAATAGATAAAATGTTCCTCAAGGTGATCCAAATGTGATTCACCTCCACAAAGAATTGCATGATCATGGGCAAGAAATTGCCAAGTTGACCACCACGATGAGTCAATTAGCCAAGGATCAACTTCAACAAGTGTATGGTCCTAAGAAAGTTAATGCAATTGAGCGAGTTAATATGATAGTAAACAAGAGAAGGCAAAAGGGTCATCAACTGCAAAACCGTGTTGAAACTTATGTGCAAGATATATTGGGTTTGATCAAGATGAACAATACAATAAACAATAGGAGGAAGTACAATATGTGAACAACTTCCAAGGGCAAAGAAACAACAATCAAGACCTGAATCAACAACAATGTCGACCTCATGGTAATCAAGGGAATTGGAATTCAAACAACCAAGGTAATAATAGTCAAGGAAATTAGAACAATCAAAACAATCAAGGGAATTGGAATGGTCAAAATAACCAAGGCAATTGGAGTGGCAATAATCAAGGATATTGGGGAGGTAGCAACCAAGGAGAGTAGAACTCAACCCCCGATGTATCAACAACCGAGCAACCCACATCCTTATCCTTCCCAAGGTCCAAGTTCTTCCAACAATGAGATGGGCTGAATTGAGAACATGTTCAAACAAATTATGGAGAAGAATGCCAACTTCTATGCTCAACTAGCTCTCACAATGCTTCAATTTGCAATTTGGAACTTTAATTGGGGCAAATCTCGCAAGCTTTAAACACTCGTCCTAAGGGGGCACTACCAATTGACACGTTGATGAATCCAAAGGGTGGTAACAACACGGGACATGCTATGGCTGTTACTACAATGAGTGGAAAGTTTGGGGATGCAACCACCTCAAGTCAAAGTAAATTTCTTGATGATGAGCAAATGGTACATGATGATGAGGTTCCAATTAATGAGGTGCAAACAAATGATGAAGTGAGGATCAATATTGATGAAAAAGTGGAGGAGACTCAAGAAGAAGTGAACCCGTCTAGGAGCACATTGTTAATATGCCGGAAGCAGTAGTGTCAATGTCTAAGGCACCAATGCCAAGGCCTCCTCCTCCATATCCTCAAAGGAATGACAAGAAAAATGGCGAGAACCAATTCAAAAGGTTCATTAACATGATGAAGAGTTTATCTATTAATGTGGCATTCGTTGAGGCTTTGGAGCAAAGGCCAGGTTATGCAAATTAATGAAGGACTTGGTAACAAAAAAGGGGTCAATAGTGATACTGAAAAGATGACTCATCAAATGAGCGCAATTGTGCACTCAATGGTCCTACATTGGAAGATCATGTTCTTTCACAATCCCTTGCACCATCGGAAGTGCCGACTTTGCAAAAGATCTTTGTGATCTTAGGGTAAGTATCAATTTGATGCCCTACTCAATGTTCAAGACTTTTGTAATTGGGAAACCAAGACCCACATCAATGAGATTACAAATGGCGGATCGTACCATAAAGAGACCGTTGGGTATTACTGATGATGTGCTGGTTCGTGTTGATAAATTCATCCTCTCGGCGGACTTCATGATTCTTGATTGTGAAATGGACTATGAGGTGCTGATTAATTTGGGTTGACCTTTCCTTTCTATGGGGAAGTCTCTTGTTGATGTGGAAGACGGTGAGCTCACGTTACGGGTGGGTGATGAAAAGGTGGTTTTCCATGTGTGCAAATCTATGAGGAAACCGAATAGCATTGAAGTTTGGTCGTTTGTGGATTTCGTAACCGATGTGATTATTGATGATAATAGTACCACAATGAATGTTGATGATACTTTGGAGGCTGTTTTGCTTAACCTTGATGATAACAAAAAGGTTGGCTATGTGGAATGTGTGAATGCATTGCAAGGAATAGGGTCGTACACTTATGAACCCCGCAAATTGTCCCTGGATCTTAAAAATCAGAAGACTCCTCCAACGAAGCCTTCAATCAAGGAGCCTCCCACTTTGGAGTTAAAGCCATTGCCTCCGCATCTCAAGTATGAATTCCTTGGCCCTTGTTCTACTTTACTGGTTATTCTTTCCTCTTGCTTGGCTAATGTGCAGGTAAACTCCACATTTGCGGTGCTACAAAAGAGGAAGAAAACTATCGGATGGACATTGGTGGATATTCGGGGAATAATCCCTGCATTTTGAATGCACAAGATTATTTTGGAGGAGGATGCCAAACCCTCCATTGAATATCAAAAGAGGTTAAATAAATCAATGCAAGAGGTGGTCAAAAAGGAGATCATAAAGTAGTTGGATGCCGGGGTTGTTTACCCCATTTCCGATAGTTTGTATACTTCTCCGGTTCAATATGTACCAAAGAAAGGGGGCATGACGGTGGTTACCAATGATAAGAATGAGTTGATTCCTACAAGAACGGTGACCGGGTTGAGAGTGTGTGTGGACTATCAGAAGCTCAACATAGTCACAAGGAAGGATCATTTCCCACTTCCCTTCCTTGATCATATGCTTAATAGGTTGGCCGGCCGTGCTTTGTATTGTTTCCTAGATGGATATTGCTGCTACAATCAAATTATTATTACTCCTGAGGATCAAGAGAAGACTACTTTCACATGTCCTTATGGTACTTTTGCATTCTTGCGGATGCCATTCGGGTTATGGATGCACCAGTGACTTTTGAATGGTGTATGATGGCTATCTTTACCAACATGGTGGAGGATTTCCTTGAGGTCTTCATGGATGACTTTTCAGTGGTCAGGAAATATTTTGATGATTTCTTGAAAATTTTGGATAATGTCTTGCCAATATGTGAAGAGACGAACTTGGTATTAAATTTGGAAAAAAATGTCATTTCATGGTTGAGGAAGAGATTGTCCTTGGCCACAAAATTTCAAATAATGGCATTGAGGTCAACAAGGCGAAAATAGAGGTGATTTCTAAACTTACCACCTCCAACACCCATGAAGGGAGTGAGGAGTTTATTGGGTCATGCGGGGTTCTATTGTTGTTTCATCAAAGACTTTTCAAAAGTGGTGAACCCCTTGTGTAAGCTTTTGGAGAAGGATGACAAATTACATTTCAATGAGGCTTGCATGAAGACATTTGAATTGCTCAAGTTCAATTTGACAACTACCCCTATTATCACCGCACCGAATTGGAGCTTGCATTTTGAGCTCATCTGTGATGCAAATGATGTGGCGGTGGAAGCAATTTTGGAGCAACGTATAAAAAAAATCTTCCATCCGGTCTAAAATGCTAGTAAGACCATGAATGATGCATAAGTCAATTGCACGGTGATCGAAAAAGAGATCCTTGCTATTGTTTTTGCTATGGAAAGGTTTTGCCCGTACTTGATGGGTACAAATGTGATTGTCCACATGGATTATATGGAACTTCGGTACATAATGAGCAAGGTAGATTCAAAGGCGCAGCTAATGAGATGGGCACTTCTATTACAAGAGTTCGATATTGACATTCAAGACCGTAAAGGTAGTGAAAACCAAGTGGTAGACCACTTGACCCGCTTGGAGGAGGAGGGGAGGCCACATGACGGCCTTGAAATCAATGACTAATTCCCCGATGAGCAACTTCTAGCCATTTCAATGAGCGAAATGCCATGGTTCGCTGATTTAGCAAATTATCTTGTGAGTGGTATTGTATCGGATGAGTTCTCTTCAAACCAAAGGAAGAAGCTCAAACGGCATTGCCTTGACTACTATTGGGATGAACCATATCTCTTCCGAATTTGTACCGATGGTATGATTAGAAGATGTGTGCTGGAGGAGGAACAAGTTGAAACTTTTGGGGCTTGTCATTCTTCACTATATGGTGGACACAATGGTGGAGCAAGAATGGCCACCAAACTATTGAGTTGTGGATTCTATTGGCCTATCCTCTACAAGGATGCAAGTGATCTAGTCAAGTGTTGTGATGAATGTCAAAGGGCCGGTGGGATTTCAAAGAAAGATGAGATGCCTCTCACAACCATCTTGGAAATTGATATTTTTGACGTGGGGGCATTGATTTCATGGGACAGCTTATAAGATCTTGTGGTAACACCTACATTTTGGTAGTTGTGGACTATGTGTCACATTGGGTTGAGGCCGTTGCTCAACCCAACAACGAAGCTCAAACTGTGGTGGCATTTTTGAAAACTAACATATTCACAAGATTTGGTAATCCAAGGGCCATTATAAGTGATGGGGGATCTCACTTTTGCAACAAAGCCTTCGATACCATACTTACCAAGTATGGTGTCACTCACAAAGTCACGACCCCTATCACCCTCAAGCAAGCGGACAAGTGGAAGTCTCTAACTGGGAGATCAAGATTATTTTGTCAAAGACAGTTAATGCCAATCGAACGGATTGGTTGAAGAAACTTTATGATGCTCTATGGGCTTATTGGATGGCTTAAATAACACCGATTGGGATGTATCCACACAGGTTGGTGTTCAGGAATGTCACCTTCTGGTCTAACGTTAGCACAAGGCCATGTGGGCATTGAAGAATCTAAATCTTGAGAGAGATGTCGCCGCAAACTTAAGGGTGGCACAATTGAATGAGCTAGATGAATTCTGATACCATGCATATACAAGTTCTTCCTTATACAAGGAGAATATGAAGTACCTGCATGACAAGTACATTCGAAACAATGAGCTTAAAGAAGGTGATCTTGTGTTATTGTTCAATTCTAGGTTGCAGATATTTCCGGCAAAGTTGAAATCTAAATTGAGTGACCCGTTTGATGTTGTTGGTGTGACACCCTTTGGTGAATTGGACTTGAAAAATAAAAATGATGAAGTGTATAGAGTAAATGGTCACCGGATGAAGCACTATTTGGGAAAAGTTGATGATGGCCATGTCGTGGTGGTTATTCATTTCAAGTGATTGGTAATATGCATCGTGCCGAGACGTTAAATCAGGCACTTCTTGGGAGGCAACACATATGTTTTTTCTTTTTCTTTTTCTTCTTTAGATAGGTCTTGTTTTGTGCTAACTAGTTTTCAAATGTGTTGCAGGAATGAGTGTGCTTTGCAGGTGTTGTGCCTAGAAAAAATTGGCTAATTATGAAAATTGCACGGACATCACAAATTTTAGTGCCACGGCAGAATGGACTCTGTGGCTGCACAATTCTTGTGCGGACCGCACAACTGGAAAGCTGAAATTGCACATTCTCTGAAGTTTGTCTAATAGAAAAATGGCCAATCTGCAGCCGCAAAAAATACACAGCAAGTGTAGCAGGAGTACGAAAACGTGTACTTAGTAAGTATCCCGCCTTATCTAAAAGAAGTAGAGACGAGAGGTCGACTTCGACACTTACTAGTGGTCCAATAATGATACACCAATAATATAATAAATGAAGGATTTTCATATATATGGTTGTAACCCAATAGAATGAAGCAAGTAAACAGTTCTTTTTTTATAGGCAATTCCAAAATTCCTCTTCATTTTATACATTTATCTCAGGCAAGGGAGAACCAATATCAATATCTATAAATTTCAAGTCAAGCAATACATGCATTCGCATATCATGCCAAGGTCGTACGGCTCGATCCAACAATATTTAAATTGTGCACTGCCACGGGGTCGAATGGCGCGAACCATTATGCATCAATTACCCCACTCGTGAATAATACATGCGACGTTGTCAAATTTGAATAAACACTCCAAATAGTCAATCAAGAAGTCATCAGAGAATCAATTATCCAATAAAAAGAAATCTCTCTTTTTAATAGTCAAGAAACGATGTCTAGTTTTTCGAAAATTCATTTATCCGTTCAATATGCTTTAAGCATTTCAAATCGATCAGAATCTCAAATGGACATTGATAACACTAAAATGCACTTCAACTCAAACTTATAAAATTCTTCCAAAGATGCTACCTTCCACAATAGGTGCTGAAACGTTCCCGGGTCTTCCAGAACCCAATCCTGACGTATGCTTATGTTCGGAATCATCATAGGAACCTGATGGAACCTTCGAATCCCAATTCTAAGGTCGTTTACATAAAAATTCAATCTTAGTCAATTCTTTCAAATTAAAGCTTCCGAAATGACAATTCTATTTCCAAATCAACTCTGAAATTTACGAAATTCAATTCCAACCATGCGTACAAGTGATAATACCTAAAGTGGAGCTGCTCATGGCCTCAAACTCCTGAACGACGCGCTAGAGCTCAAAATGACCAATCGGGTCATTATATTCTCTCCCACTTAAACATACGTTCGTCCTCGAACGTGCTAAGGACTGCGTTAGAGATGTCCGAAATCACTATTTAACGCCTCGTGTACCTACCTGTGCTACTAGAACCTAGTTGAGCACATTAGCTGGATCAATTCTAAAGATATTCCCTTTTATTCTAGCAAATATTCTTAGAGCCTAATTCCAACTTCCGGAATTCTCCGTCAGGACTATTCCAAATATATGACGGTCGTATAAATCACTACACGAGGTACTGGAACATGACTGCATACATTTGTTGAATTTTCATCATGCACCATATCATTCACAGGACCATAAAAACATTCCCTGATCATGATAACCTACATTCCCCGAATCTGATGCTCACAACGCACCTCATGATATATCTAAGTCTTATTCCAACTCTCGAACTGCCACGACGGAAGATATGTGTAGAAATTTATAACCAACTGCCGAGTCAACAAATCATTAAGTCTATACTTCTGACAAGAACCATTATCTCGTTCTGAACCAAATAATGATCTTTGCTCTTTAATATACTTCATATAATCCAGTTATACTGATCCTAGATCCAATAATGTCATATCACCCAGTACGAACTACTCAGGCAATAATCCATCCTGGTCATGATCAAAAGTCCCATATGATGCCACAACATGCCAATAGGCCACAAGCTCAAACGTGGTACATAAGGAAAACGAATTCATGAAGGGGCCACTCAACTCACGCGTCTAATATGAACTTTCCTCAGATAATGGGAAATAAAACACACAAAATAGGTATAGGGAACTGTACTCCACATCACCCTGTTGCGGCATGCAAACCGATCCAAACAACATACCAATGTCTACATGCCACCCGATCCACACATAATATTCACATAAGGAGATACACACCGAGCTAAATTGCTCTTTACAACAAAATACCGAATATCTGTCAAAAGCACGCTAAGGTCATAATACCATCACTGGGGAGACATATAGCTCCATAAACTAACAAACTCAAGCACAACTGAGGTGCGATATATGTTCTGAAACTAAATAGCCATCCTGCTCACATAAAACCATTGCTACGTGGAACCTCAATACATAAGAAAATTATCGAGTCGTTCACAACTCACACGGCACAATATATTACAAGAAATAGCCGACCATGAAATAACATCAAACGTTTGAATACTCCTCAATAAGGAGCGTTATGATGAAATGAACACATCCTACCTGATATAGAGCCCATATTCATCCTTAAATTCATTCACAGACCTCAAGCCGATTATAATCGTACTGAACTAGGTCCATAGTCTTTCCTGGGTCCAAAATAACCTCCTTTTTTCCAAAACACATAAGAAATTGGAGTAAATCCTCCACAGTCCACAACCCAATAAATTGAGTTCCCTCTAGACATCAATTCTACAATTAATGATATCACCACAATCTTCATATTTGGTTTAATTCTTCAATCAATCAGGTGACTATAGGCCACATTTATATAACCTTCCTGTAGGCCATGCTCTCATGACCTTTCATAATAGATAAAAGGTCTATCTATGCATACCACCGGTCGCACTAATGCTGGAAAGTGATCAAGAATCCTTAACCAGGATGCAAAGCCTTTTTCACCAAACACTAATCTCAGGTGACGTTGAATACAATGCCAGCTTACCCTAAACATTCAAATCCCTTTCCTTCTCATCCGAGATCATGACATCCTTGTCAACACCAAACCGCAACCTTAATCTTCACTTTCAAATTCCATACCACTCACTGCACCCAACATGCCAACATGGTAACATGCAATAGCATAAAATCTTCATCATAACTCCTGAACCACTAATATGGTAAACACATACTCACGTGGAAACTTTTTACTTAACTCATTCCAGGAGGACCATAGCAATATGTGAGTAAATTCTCATAACCGTAGAGCATTCAAATTTCTCAAGTAGTGATCTAAACCAGTATAACCCTTTCGAGACCCGCCTAGACATAACATGCCATAATACTTGAACACTTCCAATATAATCAATTATAACGGCCGTCGAGAGACCGTCGAGCCTCGCGCGCTTCGCCACCACTATGCCAACTCATTCATGGCTGACCAATCTAACTTCCCATAATCCATCCTTAACTTGCCTTAGAGAGAATATTAGCTACATTCCCTATATTACCAACCTAAGCCCGCACTCATCCTGAGTGAACCCATCCCATGAGATCGCATTGTCTCCAAACCCATGAACCGCTTCATACCTTTCTTGGATGCGCATTCGCATCTCCAATAGATGCACTCATTCTAATAATCCCTCTATAAATCTAAAGTATTTTTTACCTTTTCTCCTCCCGATGCTACACTGCAAGTCAAAAATATCATAGATCATTATGAGCCTCTTATTGTAATCTACCACGAAAGCTCGATTCTTAATCATACTACGGGCTTGAATCCTTAGACACCACATTTTTAAATCCTTTGAATTCACTAGGACCGTTGTTGAGAGCTACCTGCCCTGGCTTTGTCCCGAATATAATCAACTCCTTGAATACTCTAGCACATGAACACCCTCTCGATGAAGCACTTGGCCAAATCACTTTCCTTGAAACCTGCATCTACGCAAGTCATAAATTAGGAACCTTTCCCCAAGTTTGAACATGAGTCAATAAAGCCAACTATAGAATACCTTTAACAAATCTTTTGCCCAAATTACTTCTTATATTCCATTCCCTTAGCTAAAATAACCCATCCATATGCTAATAACCTAAAATCTCACAATTAGACAACCATTCAATCCAATCGTAGGCAGTGGGACTCTCCCACTTAGCTTGAAGCCACTATTACACAACTCCGGAACCCACCAAGATTCTTCATCTCTCATTGACATAACCATGTATAATCCACTTCCAAATTCATTTAAATCTTTCCGTTAGCATTTCATGAACACTCTGAATCTCTAGTAACATTCACATATTCGACTTCTTTCTGGATAGCCAGTAGGATTCTTCACAGAAGCTTTTCCGACCACACGACCGCTCATATGCTCACGGGAGATAACCCCTTGTAGAAATTACATTTCCTCATCTCCCAACAACAGTGCAATGCACCATTACTGCGATATTAGTAGCCCATCATGAGCCCATGCTCATTCACCAGCCGAACGAATCCATTCATTCCTTATGGACATCCACTAAAATACACATCAATATCTCCACATTTCAAAGTTATGTTGAATTTCTCTTTATATCAAGTATCTCATTTTCGTCATATCAAATCTCTCGTTGTATGCTACCCAATAGTTCAAATTACGCTAGTAGACCCAATCACCATCCACTAAAATTCCCAAACCATTCTAACTTTTACTCAAGGTGTGTAGTCATCTGCCCCTGAACCATATGATATCCCGCCACTCTCCCAGTTTGGGCAAACTCACTTCTTTAAGAAACTACTCGACTTCCGCTTCTTACACTACCGCATGACACTTCCCACATGTCCTTCCACAACCTTTGCTGCTCAACTGATGTCTTAGATCAAATTCTAACTCGGTAGCTCTTGAATCAATAAACCGCTACTAACTCTATAATTTTCCGAAGATCATCTTTTCTCGAGCCATTGACAATAGTAACATTAACTCAATCCTAAACAATTATAGTCCGGTTGCCTTTCCTCCGTCGGGAATAAAATACCGAATCTCTAAATCATGCACTAAGCAGGCCCTTGGAGTCATTCACTACCCCGACATATCTGTAAGTACCTTACCATCACATCAATACTAGGCGATAGCAACGCACGAATTGTCATAACATCGGTGCCAAATCTCAAAACCTTAGATAATACTGATACTGTGCTGAAACGACAAAACGGTCTTTTGCAAGGTGACTATAATAGCCCAACAACTACGCAAAGAGAAACATCCTGCACCACATCTGTAGTACCATTGCAATTCCTCAATTCCAAATTTATGATAAGCGCTTCACGTCGCGTAAGATTGAATGTAAAGGAAACGAAGGCATAAGCCTCAAAGGAATTAAGTCGCATAATCAGGAATCAAGATGGTAAGTGCTCCTAGAGCACTGTAGCCTCTTGAAGATAAGCATAGACATCTTCGTACCGATCCGCAAGACTCTACAAGACTTGCTCATGACTCATGAGACCTAAAGAGAAACTAGTGCTCTGATACCATGTTGTAGCAATCCATAATCCACTAAGGGTCATGATGGCGTCGGACACCACTTTCAGGCAAGCCAACACCAAGAAGTTAATTAAATTCCCATTTTAACATTTTTGAAATTATTTTCTTTATATATTAAATAATAAATAATGAAATTCATAGAAATAAACATGAAGTCTTTAATAAACTTGAAGTTGAATAATCCCATAATCATCTCAGAACTCACTATCACATGTGCATGAGCTATCTCAAGGAAACAATGTAATACAACAACCGTCCCGAATATAAATTGGACAGAAAGTAAATACAGTAATGTGAAAGAGACTCTGCTAGCTGCGGGTCGTCTCGAGAAGTGCAACTCACCTAATTCTACGTATCAACTATGTTGCTATGCCCACTAGGCCACTAGAGATACATGTGCAAGTGATACAAAAATGCACAATAAATGTAGCATGAGTACGAAAATAACGTGTACTCAATAAGTATCCCGTCTAATCCCGAAGAAGTAGAGACCAGAGGTCGACTTCGACACTTAGTAGTGGTCTAATAATGATACACCAACAATATAATAAATCAAGGATTTTTATAAATATGGTTGTAACCAAATAAAATGAAGCAAGTAAACAATTATTTCTTTTATAGGAAATTCCCAAATTCCTCTTCATCATTTATACGTTTATCTCAGGCCATGGAGAATTAATATCACTATTTATAAATTTCAAGGCAAGCAATACAAGTCGGTGCGAGAATTTCTTTGGGATTAGACAGGATACTTATTGAGTACACGTTATTTTCGTACTCACGCTACATTTTTTGTGCATTTTTGTATCCCGTACTCATGCTACATTCGTACTCATGTTATTTTCGTACTCATATAGTTTTGGGCAGGTGCAGTTCCAATACCGCTTTTGTGGTCCTCCTTTATTTGCCCCAAACTGCTTTTGCGCTACCCAAACCATATAAGCGACCGCGCAGCTGCGAGTATTCATTCGCACCTGCAGTCTCTGATCCCTCCACTTCCAGCCGCTTCTGCGGTTCACCCCCGCTCCTGCGGGTCCGCATCTGTGGTGCTCCTCGCGCAGGTGAGATTACAGCAGAAGCCCAGCTACTTCACCCCTTCCTCAAATTCCATTTTTGATCCGTTGACCATCTGGAATCCACTAGAGGCCCCCAAGACCCCATCCAATCACACCAACCAGTACGGACTTGCTCGACGTCTCAAATCATATCAAACAATGCTAAAATCATGAATTGGCTTCCAATCCAAGCTTAATCAACAGTGCCGAAACCTATCAAATCATGTCCGATTGACCTCAAATTTTGCATACAAGTTATGTTTGACATTACGGACCTACTACAACTTGCGAAATTGGAATACGACCCCGATATTAAAAAGTTCACTTCCAGTCAAACTTATCAAAATCTTAAAATTTCTATCAATAGCCAAATGACTCCAAAATGACCTACGGACCTCCGTAGTAACTTCCGATCGCGCTCCTAATACCAGAATTACCATATAAAGCTATTCCCAGAATCAGAATATCAAACGGACATCGATACCACTGAAATGCACTTCAACCCAAACTTATGAAATTCTTCGAAAAATGCTAACTTCCACAATAGGTGTCGAAACATTCTCGGGACTTCCAAAACCCGATCCGGACATACACTCGAGTCTGGAATCATCATACGAACATGCTGGAAACTTTGAATCCCGATTCTGAGATCGTTTAGTCAAAAAATCCAATCTTAATCAATTCTTTCAACTTAAAGCTTCTGAAATGAGAATTCTCTTTCCAAATCAAATCTAAACTTCCCGAAATTCAATTCCGACCATGCGTACAAGTCATAATACCTGAAGTGGAGCTGCTCCTGGCCTCAAGTTGCTGAATGATGCGCTAGAGCTCAAAACGACCGATTGGGTCATTACATTCTCTCCCACTTAAACATATGTTCATCCTCGAACGTACTAAGGACTGTGTTGGAGTTGTCCGAAATCACTTTTAACACCTCGTGCACCTACCCGTGTTATTACAACAAAGTTAAGCACATTAGCTCAATCAATTCTGAAGATATTTCCTTTTATTAAAGAAAATAAGCTTAGACCCCAATTCCAACATCCGAAATTCTCTGTCAGGCCTGTTCGCAATATATGAGCGTCGTATCAATCACTACACGAGGTACCAGAACATGACTGCATACCTTTGCTGAATTCTCATCATGCACCACATCATTCGATGGACCATAATAATATTCCTTGAGCATGATAACCAACATTCCCCGAATATGATGCTCACAATGCACCTCATTATATATATAAGCCTTATTCCAACTCTCACAATACTGCCATGATGGAAGAGATGTGTAGAAATTTATAACCAACTACCGAGTCAACAAATCATTGAGTCTATACTTCTGACAAGAACCATTACCTCATTCTGAACCAAATAATGATCTATGTTCTTTAATATACTTCACATAATCCGGTTGCACTGATCCTAGATCCAATAATCTCGTCTAACCCAGTACAAATTGCTCAGGCAATAAGCAACCTCGATCATGATCAAAAGTCCTATATGATACGACAACGTGCCAATAGGCCACAAGCTCGAACATCATACATAAGTAAACCGAACTCAGGAAGGGACTACTCAACTCATGTGACTAATATGAACTTTCCTCATAGAATAGGAAACAAAACACACCAAATAGGTATAAGGAACTATACTCAACATCACCCTATTGCGGCATACAACCTGATCTAAACAACATACCTATGTCGGTGTGCCACCCGATCCACGCATAAAATTCACAAAATGAGATACACACCAAGCTAAATTTCTCATTACAACAACATATTGAATATTGGTCACAAGCACGCTAAGGGCATAATACCATCCCTGGGGAGACACATAGTGCCATAAGCTAACAAACTCAAGAACAACTGAGGTGCGGAATATCTTCTAAAACTAAAGAGCCATCTTGCTCATATAACACCATTGCTACGTGGAACCTCAACACATAAGAAAATTATTGATTCGTTCACAACTCACACGGCACAATATAGCATTACATGAAATAGCAGACGACAAAATAACATCCAACGTCTGAATACTCCTCCATAAGGAACGCTATGCTGAAATGAACACATTCGGCCGGATATAGAGCCCATATTCATACTTAAATCCATTAACAAACCTCAAGCTGATTCTGATCGTACCGAACTAGGTCCATAGTCTTTCCTGGGTCCATAATAACCCTCTTTTTCTAATAACACACAAGAACGACCCTCACAATCGAAGTAAATCCTCCACAACACACAACCCAATAAATCGAGTGCCCTCTAGGCATCAATTATAAAATTAATGATATCACCACAATCTTCATATTTGGTTTAATTCTTCAATCAATCAAGTGACTACAGGCGAAACATATACAACCTTCCCACGGGGCACGCTCCCACGACCTTTCGTAGCAAATAACATGTCAGTACATCAATACCACCGATCGCACTAACGATAGAAAGCGATCAACAATCCTTAACCAGGATACAAAGCCTTTATCATAAAACACTGATCTCAGGCGACGCTGAAGATAATGCCAGCTTACTCGAAGCATTCAAATCTCTTTCCTGCTCATCCGAGCACATGATATCCTTGTCAACACCGAAATGGAACCATTGATCTTCACATTCAAATTCCATTCCAGGCACTGCACCTAACATGCCAACATGCGATATCATAAAAATCTTCATCACAACTCCTGAACCACTAATATGGTAAACACTTCCTCACTTGGAAACTTTTTACTTAACTCATTCCAGGAGGACCATTGCAACATGTGAGTAACTTTTCATAACCGTAGAACATTCAAATCCTTAAGTAGCGATCTAAACCAGTATAACCCTTTCAAGACCCGCCTACACATAACATGCCATAATACTTGAACACTTCCAATATAATCAATTATGACAACCGTCGAGCCTCGCGCACTTCGCCACCACTATGCCAACTCATTCTTGGCTGACCAATCTAACTTCCCATAACTCATCCTTAGCTTGCCTTAGAGAGAATATTAGCTCCATTCCCTACTTTACTGTGACGATCCCAAGGGTCATCACCTATTTCCTCATCCACTTCGTGCTTCCAAGGTCTTGGAAACCTCATTTTTTCTTGCCTCGATTTCCGTGCAAAGTCCGGGCATGTAGCCGGAAGGCTTAAATATGACTTCTGTGTGAAAAATGATAAATTTTGATGTTAATATGATTAAAGTTGACTTTGGTCAATATTTTGGGTAAACAGACCCGAACCCGAGATTGGATGGTCCCGGAAAGTCCGTAGAAAAATATGGGACTCCGGCATGTGCCCGGAGTCGAATTCCGAGGTCTAGAGCCCTAAAAGATTTTTTCTGTAAAATTATTTTTCTGAAATTATTAACGAAAAAGGAAATGAAAATTGATTAAAAGACTTTGGTATCGGGCTCGTATTTTGGTTCCGACACCCGGTACAAGTCTTATATATGGCTTAAGTGATTTCTGTAAAGTTTGGTTGAAAACGGACGTCGTTTGACGTGTTTCGGACTTGAAATGAAAATTTTATGTTTTATGAAATCATGGAAGGAATTATGAATTTTGAGGTTTAATTCATTAGATATGATGTTATTTTGGCAATTTGATCGCACGGGTAAGTCCGTAGGATGTTTTTGAGGTTGTGTGCATAATTGGTTTGGAGCCCCGAGGGCTCGGGTGCGTTTCGGATAGGCCACGCATTGCATTTTTGAACTTGTAAAAATCTGGTATGCTCAGACCTGTGATCTTCGCATTTGCGAAGGATTACTCGCAATTGCGATATCGCAAATGCGATCCTGGATCGCAATTGCGAAATAATGGAGGCTTACCTGTTAATTGCAAATGCGATCGTTTAGCTCGCATTTCCCAAAATTGGGCAGTCGCAAATGCGACTTGCATGGTCGTAAATACGAACCCTGTGTAGTTGAGGGGAGTTCACAAATGCGAACTAAGGTTCATAATTTCCATATCCGAGACCCAGCAAATTTTATACTTAGTCGAATTTTCATCACTTTTCACTATTCTTTCAAAACCCAAACACCATAGGCGATTTTTCAGGAGCAAACTTCATCCCAAATCACTTGTAAGTTGATTTTTACACAATTCTTTCAATCTTTAACATCATTAAACATGTTTTCCATTCCACTTAAAATCAAGGATTTTCATGGGTGAAATTGGGGTTTTTGGGTAGAACCTAGGTTTTTTAGAAATTGGGAGTTGGACCTCGATTTGGGTCCGATTTCAAAACAAATTACATATTTCAATTCGTGAGGGAATGGGTAACCGGATTTTGGTTCGAACCTTGGGTTTTGACCAGTGGGCCTGGGGGCAATTTTGGAATTTTTGGGAAAAACTTGGGAAATTCATTCTTATGCATTCAAATTGATTCATATAGTGTTTATTAAAGTAATTAAGCAATTTGTGATTAGATTTGAGCGAATTGGAGGTAGCNATATGATTATTTGATACCTAGAGGCATTGGCTCGAATTATGATACGAATATTGAAAGTATATGAAATGACTTGATTCTTGGGAGCGTTGGCTCAAAATGGTAGAGTGGACTATACAGAAGAAAAGTAAGAAAGAGAAAGCATTGTTGATTATTCCCTTATCGGGATGTTTGGTTGAACTTGTTGGATTCTCTCCCTTGCCGGGATTTCGTCAAATATTTGCTTATTTTTATGCCCCTTAATTGTGACTGTTGTTTGGGGAATAATACTATTGAATGATATGGATCGGGTTGCGCGCCGCAACAATGATATTAAGGATTGGGTTGCACGCTGCAATAATAACATATGAGGATCGGGTTTCGCACCGCAACAATGATACATGATAAATGATATGGGTCGGGTTACATGCCGCAACAATGGTATTTGTGGATCGAGTTGCATGCCACAATAGTGGTATTTTTGGATCGGGTTGCACGCTGCAACAATGGTAATTATAGACCGGGTTGCACGCCGCAACAGTTATTGATACCATGCATTTATATTGAGTATTGATTCCTTGTTCATTATGAATCTAAGCTGCTTTAGTTTGTTACTCAGGATTACTGTTACTATTGTTATCTCCCCATAGCATGTTCCCCCCCCCCCCACCATATTGTTAGTTGTTTGGTATTTCGTTTCCGTTGTATATTTATAACTGCACAAGTTTATGTAGTGTCCGGTCTAGCCTCGTCACTACTTTGCCGGGGTTAGGCTAGACACTTACCAGCACATGGGGTCGGTTGTGCTGATGCTACACTTCTACGCATTTTTGTACAGGTCCGGGTTTTAAGGAGCAGCAACAACATTAGTATAGGAGTAGGCTTCCATTTTACGAGACCGAGGTAAATTTGCAGGTGTCCGCAGGCCCGGTGTCTCTTCCTTATGTTCTCTTTTAGATTGTTGCCTCCTTGTTTCGAGACAGACAGCTTTTATGTTTCTTTCAGACCTTTGTATTTAGTGTATTCTTAGTGGTTCGTGAGTAATGTGACACCAAATCTTGGGTAAAGGCTATTATTGACTATTTCGCGTTTGATTCAGACTTATAAATTAGACTTCCGCTATTATTATTATTATTATTATTATTGAATTCTATATTTCTTATTGATGCTATAAATTATTGACAGATTTGTTTATTAATGAAAAGGTAAATAAGGTTGCTTGCCTAGCTACCACGAGTAGGCGCCATTACGATCCCGATTATGGGAAAATACAGGTTGTGACAAGTTGGTATCAGAGCACTAGGTTACATAGGTCTCACAACTCACGGACAAAGTTAGTAGAGTCTAAGAGGTGGGTACGGATACGTCTGTACTCGCTCCCCAGGGGCTACTAAGTTAGGAAAAATCTCTCATTTGTTCTTTCTTGTCGTGCGATTTGGTTTCTCAATGCTGATTGAATTTCTACTTTATTCTTTCGCAGATGGCGAGAACACACGCTTCCTCATCCACCGATCAGCAGTCCGAGCCCCAGGTAGCTCCCGCTAGGTGCAGAGGATGTGGCCATGCTAGGGGCCGAGGTAGGGGTAGAGCCCAGCCACCAGTAGCAGCACCAGTGGCAGAGCTCAGGTTGACCTTGACGAGGAGGTTCCAGCCCCTGCCCAGATAGTTCCGGTGGGCCCAGCTCAGGTCCTAAAGGGGTTTATTGCAACCCCAGTTCTTCAGGACGCCTTGGTCCTGTTGGTTGGCCTCATGGAGAGTGTCACCCGAGCAGGATTGCTTCCTGTGGCACCAGCCACTTCACAGGTTAGAGGAGGAGCCTAAACTCATGTTGTACGTACTCCGGAGCAGGTAGCTCCCCAGACTCAAATTCTATCGGTTCAGCCAGCTGTGGCAGTTTAGTCGGGTGTAGTTGCACAGATCGATGATGGAGCGACTATGAACACAGATGCTTTGTGGAGGCTGGACAGGTTCACTAAGCTCTTCACTGCTACATTCAGCGGAGCTTCTTTTGAGGACCCCCAAGATTTCTTATATATCTTCCTCGAGGTTCTTTGGAACATGGGCATTGTGGAGTCCAATGGAGTTGATTTTATGGCTTTTCATCTATCTGGATCCGCCAAGACTTGGTGGAGGGATTACTGTTTAGCTAGACCAGCAGGGTCGCCGCCTTTGACTTGAGATCAGATTTCAGAGTTGTTTCTAGAAAATTTTCTTCCCGTTACTTAGAGGGATGCTTACCGGAGGCAGTTTGAGCACCTCCAGCATGGGTCTATGATGGTCACTCAGCATGAGACCCGATTTATTGGTCTATCTCTCCATGCCCTCGTCATACTCCCCACTGAGAGGGAAAGGGTGAGGAGATTTATTAATGGTTTGATCCAGCCCATTCATCTTCAGATAGCCAGAGAAGCGGGTAGTGACATTACTTTTTAGGAGGTGGCCAATATGGCCCGGAGGATCGAGATGGTTCTGCCACAGGGGGTGGTCATAGGACAGACAAAAGACCCCGTCACTCAGGTCGATTCAGTGGTGCCTCATCTGGAGGCAGGGATTCTTATGATAGGGGTCAGCCTTCTAGGTTTTGTAGGTGATCATGGTTTTCGTGGGCATTATTCTGATCAGCAGTCACTCAGTGCACCGCCAGCTCCCATCAGTGCACTGCCTCTTTAGAGTTTTCGTGGAGGTCATTCGAGTCATCAGGGCCAGTCTCATCATACGGAGGGATGTTATGAGTGTGGTGAGTATGATCACATTAGGAGAGCTTGCCCGAGATTGAGGGGTACACAGTCGCAGCAGCAGGGTCCTCGCCTTATGATTTAGGCACCAAGTGACCCACAGCCTGCCCAGCCAGCCAGGGGGGGGTAGGGATCATAGAGGTGGAGGCCGGACCGCCAGAGGTAGGGGTCAGCTGGTAGCTGATTGTCCTATAGACATGGTTCAGGGAGGTGGGGCTGAGCCCCAGCTTTATGCTTTGCCAGCCAGACCAGAGGCTGAGTCATCAGATGCCGTTATTACAGGTACTATTCTAGTTTGTGATAGAGATGCGTCAGTGCTATTTGACCCTGGGTCTACATATTCATATGTGTCACACTATTTTGCACCCTACCTAGCTATGTCTAGTTATGCTTTGGGCATTCCTATTTATGTATCTACACCGGTGGGTGACTCTATAGTAGTCGACCGGGTGCATTGTTCCTGTGTGGTTGTGTTTGAGGGTCTTGAGACCCATGTTGATTTATTGTTTTTAGATATTGTAGATTTCAACTTTATGTTAGGGATGGATTGGTTGACACTATATCATGCTATCTTGGATTGTCACGCCAAGACCGTGACCTTGGCTTTGCCAGAATTGCCCCGACTAGAGTGGAGAGAGACCCCAAGTCATGCCACCCACAGTGTTTTTTCCTATGTTAAGGCTCGACGCATGGTCAAGAAGGGGTTTTTAGTTTATCTGGCGTATGTTCGCGACTCCAGCGCAGAGGTTCCTTCTATTGACACTGTTCCTATTGTTCGAGAGTTCCCCAAGGTTTTCCCTTCAGACCTGCCGGGTATTTCGCCCAACAAGGATATTGATTTCTGTATTGATCTGGCTCTGGGCACGCAGCCTATTTCTATTCCACCGTATCGTATGGCCCCGCTAGAGTTGAAAGAGTTAAAGGACCAGTTGCAGGATTTACTAGAGAAAGGTTTTATCAAGCCTAGTGTTTCTCCTTGGGTTGCGCTGGTGTTATTTGTGAAGAAGAAGGATTTGATGCGGATGTGTATTGATTATCGGCAATTGAACAAAGTGACGATAAAGAACAAGTACCTACTTCCGAGGATTGATGATTTGTTTGACCAGCTTCAAGGAGCAAAGGTGTTTTCAAAGATAGACTTGAGATCTGGCTACCATCAGCTGAGGATTAGGGCATCTGATGTCCCTAAGACAGCATTCCGCACTCGGTATGGGCACTATGAGTTTTTAGTCATGTCATTTGGGTTGACCAATGCCCCAACAACATTTATAGAGTTGATGAATGGAGTGTTCAGGCCATATCTAGACTTATTCGTGATAGTCTTTATTGATGATATTTTGGTGTACTCCCGCAGCCAGGAAGAGCACGAGCAGCACCTCAAAGTGGTTCTTTAGACTCTGAAAGATCATCAGTTATATGCTAAGTTTTCGAAGTGCGAGTTCTGGTTGAGTTCAGTTGTATTTCTGGGTCATATTGTATCAGCAGAGGGTATTCAGGTGGACCCAAAGAAGATTGAGGCAGTCAAGAATTTGCCTCGACCAGCTTCAGCGACCGAGATTCGGAGTTTCTTGGGGTTAGCATGTTATTACCATTGGTTCGTGGAGGGATTTTCGTCTATTGCAGCCCCGATGACCAGATTGACCCAGAAGGGCGCCCAGTTCAGATGGTCAGATGAGTGTGAGGCGAGTTTTCAGAAGCTCAAGATAGCTCTGACCACAGCACCGGTGTTGGTTTTGCCCACGGGTTCAGGGCCTTACACAGTTTATTGTGATGCTTCCCGTATCGGGCTTGGT
>MU779751.1:34810-81799 GCA_026770625.1 Nicotiana glauca | reverse complement strand
GGGGTTGGGCGGAATTAAAAAGGAAAGGAGAAATGGTGGTCGTTGATCAAAATGATCAACGGCCTAGATTGAATGGGGCGACCGGGCGGGTTAGGTGAATTAGGTCTGGGGAAGGTCCAAATAAAAAAGTGGGTCGTTTAATTGGGTGTAATTGAGGTGCAGAATTGGGCTACAATTGAAAGCAATTTGAGGCCAAAATTGAAATAGCCATTTTTTCCCTTTTGAATTTATAAAAATAGTGAAAGATGTTAAAAATCAAATTAAAAGCACTGGGTTAGCAAATCATATGTAAGTATTACCTTTAAAAATATTGGTATTGATTTTGTAATTAAAATTGCTATTAAATCCGGAAATGGGCTAAAATTGCAATTTCATGCAATTTAGTTTTAAAAATACCAAATGGACTCGTAAAATTATACAAAAATTATGTAAATTATGTTTTTATACAAAATGTCAGAATAAAATAAACTATTCTCCAAAATGGCATGCTTTTGGGAATAATTATTGGGATTTATGGTGTAAAAATAGGTCCTAAATTAGTTTTAAAATCCTTTTAAAATGCCAAAATCTTTTGGGATGCTCATATATGCATACATATGCTATTTTGAGAGTATTTTGATTATAAAAATATATAGGGATAAATTGGGTATCAACAGTAATTTGTGGTAGTCATTACACATTGTGGTTGTGAATGAATTACATTTTAATGAATATTTCAGTTGCTTTTGTCCTTTAACAAAGTATGTATTTTCATTATGGTTGTAGTTTTGTTAATGTAGCAGGGTTTATACATATATATACAATAATATACATAGTTATACAAATTTATACAAACTTATACTCTCATTTATACATCTATGTACATATAATACCATTGATTTTTTGCAGTTCTGTTTTGTATTTCTACAATCTATTAATATATTTAGCACCATTAAAAACAGCAAGACACTATTATTGGATAATCAAAACATGTATAGTGAAACATCTCAATTGCTTGTGAAACTTAACTACTCAATATTTGTAACTCTATTGTTTGTGAAACTTAACTACCCAATATGACAACAAATGTAATAGGAAGTTTTATGTTTTCAACTATTTATTTTGGTCAATTCCTACATGTTTTTCTATTGTGACCACCTTGTCCACACACAGAACATGAGAACTCCATCTTAGACTCTTTTTCTAAAGTAGGTTTGAGTCTTTCCTTTCTTGGACTTCCTGCATTCCTTCTCCCTTTAGGTGGTAGGACTATATCTTCCAGCACCTCTGTTGGTATTACCCATAAACTCTCATCTGGCATCGGATTCACTGGAAATTCATAAGTTCTAAGGAGTTTATCCTTCTTGTAGTAAAAAGAGCAATACTGGCCAGGTTTCAGCTGCTGGTTCTTCAAAACCGCCCAAGCATGAGGACATGGAAGTTCATCCATTTGAAATTTTCTGCAACTGCATGTTCCCTCTTCAAGGCACACTATATTTTGCCTTACCCCTTCAAACACCGTATATAACTGCTCCGTAGCAGGCCTCACCTGCAAAAGTTTTTTTTAAATTTAAAGAACATTATACCTTATTATACAGAGTTATACATCCTTATATAAGCAGTAAAATGCAAGTCTGCAGTGCCAAGCATCATTATATTTGATTCATTTTACCATCATTTGCTCCGATGCAATCAGATTTTCCCGAAGGAGTTTGTCTTTTCGCCAAGCTCTGTAGATATCTCCATTGCACTTTTCTGCTTTTGTTGTTGTGGCGACCCGACCCGTTATCACTTGAGTTACCGCTTCATTTTTCCCATTTTCAACTTCTTTATTCTTCATTATCCGTATCTCATATGAACGAGTTGGTTCGGAGAAGTTTTGGTAGGAAATGAGACACTTAGTCTCTTTAAGGAAGGTTTGGTTTGGAAATGTCAACCAGATGTTGACTTAAGAGTTAGAGGGCTCGAATGTGATTTTCGGTAATTTGGTTAGCTTCGGGAGATGGTTTGTGACTTAAAAGCATGATCGGAATTGACTTTGGAGGTCCGATATAGAATTAGGTTTGAATTGGCGAAATTAGTATTTTGGCGAGTTCCGGTTGATAGGTGAGATTTCGATCCGAGGGTCTGAATGTAATTTCGAGAGTTGTTGTAGCTTAGTTAGGTGATTTGGGATGTGTGTGCAAAATTTCAGGTCATTCAGAGGTATTTTGGTCGAGTTTTTGATAAAATGCGCATTTCGAAAGTTTTAGAACAACTTAGGCTTGAATCTGATATAATATGATAATTTTAGTGTTGTTTGAGGTGTTTTGATGATTGGAGAAAGTTTGAATGATATTTTAGGATGGGTTGGCACTTTTGCTTGAGGTCCCGCGGGGCCTCGGGGTGATTTCGGATGGCCATCGGGATCAATTTTGGACTTGTGTTAGTGTTGATATTTGCTGGTTCTAGTATTTCCGCATCTTCAAAAAAGGGACCGCAGATGCGGTTCTACAGATGCGGAAAGGGGGTTGCAGAAGCGGTTCTACAGATGCGAAAAGGGGGTCGCAGGTGCGAGTTTCTTGAGGAGTTAGTGTTTCATAGATGCGGGCTTGGAGCCGCATCGGCGGTGCCGTAGGTGCGGCGTTGGAACCGCAGAAGCGGATATGGGCCATTGGGACTTTTTGCAGAAGTGGGCAGGTGTCCGTAAAAGCGGTGTCCACAGAAGCGGATTTAGACTGCAGAAGCGGTCCTGAGCAAAATAGTAAAGCTCCACAGAAGTGGAAACCGCAGAAGCAGTTTATTGGTCGCAGAAGCGAAAATGTCTGCACAGAGAAGGGTTTAAAGCTTCATTTTGTTCCACGAGCTAAGGTATTTTTCCACCATTTTTGAACATCCTTGAGAGCTTTTGGATGAGAATTGAAGGGTATTTCGACTGGGATTGATTGGAGGTAAGATCTATGACCTAAATACATGATTTAATGGTAGAATCAACCTAGAAATTCATGAAAATTTATCAAAAAGGGGAAAGAACTAGGGCTTGAGTTTTGGTATTTCAAATTGGGTTTTGATGGGTCATTTGAGCTTGGATTTGGGAGTTTTTAATATGTATAGACTCGTGGCGAGATAAGGAATCCGTTGATGTTAAATTTTCTAGAATTTGAAAAGTGAGCCCGAGGCTCGGGTTTTGCAAATTTCTTGATTTTCGATGTTTATCGATTGGGTTATGTTCCCCTAGCCTATTGTGATGTATTTGTTTTGGTTTTGATCAGATTCGACGTGCGATGAGGCTGATTTGATAGGCAAGGGCATAGCGAGCTAGGATTTTTGTCCGCTTGAGGTGAGTAATGAGAGTAAATGATATCCTGAGGGTTTGAAACCCCGGATTTGCACAACGTAGTGCTATATTGAGGTGAAACACGCGTTTAATGGCGAGTGCGGGGTTGTTACTACTGGGGATTGTGACTTGGTCCGTTCCGTTTGATATTTTATTGCGTATTGACTGAGATGTGTTTATTATCATCATGATTTGAGCTTATTGCCATATTTTGGGCTTAATGCCGACTACTTGAATCCTCGTGGACTTTTATTACTGTTTCCTCACTATTTTGATACATTACTTGAACTCGGTCTAATTATTATACTGTTTTACAAACTCAGCCATTTTAATTGAATTTTGAGACTTAAATGATATTTCCACTGTTGTTTGGGTTGAGCACTACTATTTTATTGATGCCCGAGGGGCTTATGATATTTTCTGGACTGAGTGTGGCCGATGCCTGAGAGACATTTATATTCCACGAGGTGGCTTGAGTGACGTAAGGAGGCTTTCAGGCCTTGTGAATGACGTGAGGAGGCTTTCAGGCTTTGTGAGTGATGTGAGGAGGCTTTCAGGCCTTGTGAGTGATGTGAGGAGGCTTTCAGGACTTATGAGTGATGTGAGGAGGCTTTCAGGCCTTATGTTGATATAGCGCTTGGGCCGTAAGGGGCTCCACCGGAGTCTGCACACCCACATTGAGCACGGGTACCCATATGATCTGAGAGTGAGCCCGAGAGGCTGATATTATGTTGAGTGACTGATACTGAGCCCGAGGGGCTGATACTGTTCTAAGCGATTGATATTGAGCCCGAGGGGCAGATTTCTACTCACTATTTACTTGTTTTTTTACCTGATTTACCTATTTTTAAAAGGAGATTTCATTTGACTCTTTACTGTTTTACTGCTTTAAGTGATTTACTACCTGATATTGAATTGCCTTGTGCATTTATGTGTTTTTCATGCCTTCGGTTATTATTAATTGTTATTACTCACTGGGTCGGAGTACTCACATTACTCCATGCACCATGTGTGCAGATTCAGGCATAGCAGAGTCCACACCTGAGCACTGATTCCTTCCAGACCAGGCAGCGAGTTGGAGTTACAAGGTAGTTGTTGATGTCCGCAGCCCCTTGTCTCCCCTAGTTTATATCATATGAGTTCCTTCAGACTATTGTACCAGATCTTATATTTTGTAGACTTATAGCAAACTCTGTAGTAGCTCATGACTTGTGACACCCTGGTTCGGGCTGTATTGGGATGGTATCCTTTGCTATTACCGTTGTTTTCCGCATTTATAACTATTTTACACGTGTTTTGGATTTGGTAATGTTAATTAATTATTAAAAGAGGTGTTTGCATTGTTCTGGCTAGCCTTGTCTTCACGAGAGGCACCATCACTATCGGGTTTGGGAATTGGGTCGTGACTAGTTGGTATTAGAGCCTAGGTTACTAGGTCACACGAGTCATGAGCTGGTTTAGTAGAGCCTCGCAGATCGGTACGAAGACGTCTGTACTTATCCTCGAGAGAATGCAGAACCTTTAGGAAAACTTCACATTCTTGAAATTCTTATCGTGCAAACTTGTGGATCTGAGTACTAAATTTCTCTTTATTCTATCCTCTCACAGATGGTGAGGACACGAGCTACCGGACGTGACAGACGACCATCAGTACCACCCACTGAGACAACCAGAGGCCGTGGATGCGGTCGTGTTCGTGGAAGAGGCAGAGCAGCAGGGGTAGCACCTGTGGATCCTCCAGTTGCCCCAGCTCAGTACCAGGCTGCAGCAGCACCAGTTCAGGCACCAGCTGTGCCCATTGTGATTCCGGGTCTTCAGGAGAGTTTGGCTCAGATTTTGATAGTTTGCACCGGCCTGGCTCAAGCAGTTTCAGCCACCACAGCAGCAACTACTTCGCAGGCTGGGGGAGGCAATCAGAACCCCGCTGCTCGCACACCTGAGCAGGTAGTACAGGGATTACAGACTCCAGAGGCACCTCTAGCTCAGCCAGTTGCACCATTGCAGGAGTTCAGGGTTCCAGCCATGCCTGAGGATGGGCAGCGTCGCCTCAAGAGGTTTGGTATACTCCAGCCTCCGACATTCAGTGGTGTTGAGGGCGAGGATGCCCAGGGTTTTTTTGACAGGTGTCAGCAGATTCTCTATACAGTAGGGATTCTAGAGTCCAGTGGTGTGGCATTTACTACCTTTCAGATTACTGGGGTTGCCTTCACTTGGTGGGAGGCGTATGAGAGGCGTAGGCCGGCTGGTGCAACACCTTTGACTTGGCAGGAGTTCTCCACTCTCTTCTTGGAGAAATATGTACTGCAGTCCTGTATAGAGGAGTTGCGCAGGCAGTTTGAGTGGCTACGGCAGGGAGATATGACAGTGTCTCAGTATGAGATGAGATTTTCAGAGTTGGCTCGTCATGCCGTCTGGATGGTTCCGTTGGATTGTGAGCGGATCAGGAGATTTGTTGATGGCCTTAACTACTATCTCCGTGTTATTATGACTAGAGAGAGAGTATTGGGTGCTTCATTCGAGGAGGTGGTTGATATAGCTCGAGAGATTGAGGTTGTTCGCTGCCAGGATCGAGAGGAGAGGGAGGCCAAGAGGCCTCAAGGTTCTGCCAGTTATTGTGGCGCTCATTCGAGGGGCCAGTTCCAACAGGGTAGGGTCATTGTTTCAGGCCCGCTCAGTCGGCCCGACCCGATTATTATGGGGCATCTTCAGGTTGTGGTTATCATGGTTCTCAGCAGAGTCATCCTTCACTTAGCGCTCTTCCAGTACAGAGTTCATCTCAAGCCCCGTCTGTTCAGGGTTTTTCTAGGCCGAGTGCATCAGCTAGTCACTCCGGCGTGAGGGGTTCCCTTTAGTCCCATTCTCCAGCACCTGGGAGTTGTTATGAGTGTGAAGAGTTTGGGCATATATGGAGGAAGTTTCCTCGTCGTGCTGCTACCTCATCTAAGTAGATTGGTCATCCCTCATCTTCTAGTCTAGTTTCTTTAGCACCCTCCCTGCCAGCTAGGGGTAAGGGTCAGGCAGCCAGGGGTCGCCCCAGAGGTACAAGTCGATCAGGCGGTGGTCAGGCTCATTTTTATGCTCTTTAGGGCAGGACAAATGCTATTGCTTCAGATGCTGTCATTACAGGTATTATTTCAGTCTGCCACAGGGATTCTTCAGTCTTATTTGATCCCGGTTCCACCTATTCTTATGTATCCTCATATTTTGCTCATCATTTGGGTACATCCCGAGGGTGTCTTGTTTTACCTATTTATGTATCTACCCCGGTGAGTGATACTATTATTGTAGACCATGTGTACCGATCATGTTTGGTGACTATTAGGGGTCTAGAGACCCGAGTTGATCTATTGCTATTGAGCATGGTGGATTTTGATGTTATTTTGGGCATGGACTAGTTATCTCCGTGTCATGCTATTCTAGACTGTCATGGTAAGACAATCACTTTGGCTATATCGGGTGTACCAAGAATCGAGTGGCGTGGTGTGACTGATTATGTTCCTAGAAGGGTGATTTCAATCTTGCCTTTCATATTTGGCGTTTACAAGGGATGTTGGAGTCGAGACTCCTAGCATTGATTCTATCCCAATTGTGAGGGAGTTTCCCGATGTATTTCCTGCAGACCTGTCGAGCATGCCACCGGATAGGGATATTAATTTTGGTATTGACCTGGTGCCGAGCACTCAGCCCATTTCCATTCCGACATATCGTATGGCACCAGCGGAGTTGAAAGAATTAAAGGATCAACTTCAGGAACTCCTAGATAAGGGGTTCATTCGTCCTAGTGTGTCACTGTGGGGTGCACCGGTTTTGTTGGTGAAGAAGAAGGATGGCACCATGAGAATGTGCATTGACTATAGGCAATTGAACAAAGTAACAGTGAAGAATAAGTATCCTCTACCTCTGTCACGACCCGTATTTCCCACCATCGGGCGTCGTGATGGCGCCTACTATTAGGAGCTAGGCAAGCCAACATTTTCTTATCTCTCTATTATTATCAATTCTTATTTTAACCATTTATCAACAAAACATGAATACAGCAGAATAAATTAATTTAGCGGAAGACTTAAGTAAATATTACTAGATGCGATACAAAAATCCAAACATAAACTTCTACCCAAGACTGGTGTCACGATACTCACGAACTTCTAAGAATACTAAACATAACCGTTTGAAAGAAATATAAAATTGTTTGTCTCGATACAAAGAAAACAAACTAAATACATAGAAGGGACTTCGGCCTGCGAACGCCAGCTAGGCTACCTCGTGAGTCCCTGGACTGAAGACCGTTCCCGCTCGATAATGTTGATGCGGTCCAAGAGCTGCTCCCTGATCTGTGCAAAAAGAATGCACAGAGTGTAGCATCAGCACAACCGACCCCATGTGCTGGTAAGTATCTGGCCTATCCCCGGCGAAGTAATGACGAGGCTAGACAGGACCTACTACAAACAACCTGTACAGATATATATACATACAAGTGCAAGACGCAATAACAAGATAATACAAAGTAAAACTGGGAGGGGGACATGCTTCGGGGAATAACAGATGAAAACGAAATATCAGAAATAAACGGCTGAACTACTCCAAATTTCCATGATATATAGTGGACGGCGTGCCACACGATCCAGTATTATAATATATAAGTGGTCGACGCGCCACACGTTCCCATTTCATAATATATAAGTGGTCGGTGTACCACACGATCCCATTTCATAATTTATAATCTTTCTAGAAGAGGCCCCATTAAGGAAAATAAACAACATAACGAATTAACCCGGCAAGGGTATAATTATCAGCTCAACTATTCCGGCAAGGGAGAACACATATAATACTTAAATCCCGGTAAGGGAGGAAAGAAAGGGAGGTGCTAATATCTGGCAAACTTTTGAGGAAATGAGATATTATTTCCTCATTATTAGAATGTTTGTTAGGTTAACTTATCCTGAATCTTTTAAATTTGAATAAATAAATAGAAGCTTGGCATATCTAAAAAGAATATATTAAAAGAATGTAAATAGAGAGGAGCTAGATACAAAATTTTCGCCATAGATAATACTCTGCTACTTTGACTTTTTTTTTCCATTTCTAATAATTGCAATTGCAACATGTGATCCCAAAGCTAAAGTAGGTTTAATAGAGTTGGTAACTGCACTAGTTGTTGGAATACTGAATGTTTTGTTTGAAGAACTTGAAATCTTGGTAATAGATATTGGTTATATTCTGCATTGGCCAATTACCTGTTCAGGATTGTAATGCATAGAAAAGACACCAATAGCGTAGCAAATGAACTAACGAAGTGTTATTGTTAATTTATTAATTTTCTGCACTAAAGCTTTTTAAGATTGAATTTTCTTATAGCATCGAAGTGTCAGTTCTCATTCACACGTGAATCCCACTTCTTGTAAATCAATCAACTACACTCCCTTAGACATTCATCCGATTTTCTGCATGAGATGCAACCGAATTAGCCACTATCTTAACTTGCTACCAACTCTTTTGTTCAGATGTAATTAGAGCATCCCAAATATATCCAAGTAAATATGATATTATCAAGTGTTTTATATTTGTTAATACCATTGTTTCACCAAATATCAAAGTTAAGAAAAGACTAGTTATATGAAACTTATCAATTTAACAAGGAAGAAGTATTACACAATCCGGATATACACAATTAAGACCCACGGTCATGCTAGACTCTAGTGCATAGATACTCGTCACCATGCCTATACATCGTACTCCACATTTAGCAATTAGCAATTTATATCCTAATTCTATTCCCTCAAGCCAAAGTTAGAACAAACACTTACCTCGAATCTTTCAAACTCAACTCAAGCCTCTAGTATAGCTTTACCCCTCGAATTCACCACAAAACCGCTCGAATCTGAAACGATTCTCTTAAATATCCAAATGCAGTCTATGCGCAAGAACAAGAGAACAAGAATTTTGCACGAAAAATTTTCACTAGGAAACTGCAGGAATAAAATAGGTTGGCTTTTGGTATGGATGAAAAGCTTTTGTCCATGCTTCTCTTTCAAACAGAATAGTGGAAGAACAAAACATTTTCCATCTGACAATGTTCACAAATTAAATTGGTGATCATTTTCTTTTCTATGAAATATTCTCACCTAATCACCAACCTATAAAATTGCTAATGGAATGTATCTTTTAACATGGGTTTCCACTATATTGACTATATTAATAGTCACCACTTATATAAAGGTGTCGGCCACATGGTGTATTATCCCAACGATATTAGATAATTACCGATTTACCCCGCGTAATTAAGAATTATCTCAAATTACTTAAAATACTACTCACTTTTAATACACTTTATATAATTTACTATCATGGTTATGCGGGACCATATAAAATAAATAAATACATACGCTATTATTTTATTAAAACATCCATGTAAAAATATATATATTTTCTCAACTTATAATTTTCCTAACCTCATATAAAGACTACAACTTCTCAAATCACGGGTCCGGGTCCGTTTACCCAAAATGTTGACCGAAGTCAAATTTACTCATTTTATACCCAAATTTCATCATTTTTCATAAGAATTTCACATTTAAGCTTTTCGGCTACCCGCCCGAATTACGCACGCAAATCGAGACAACTCTAAATGAGGTTTTCAAGTTCTCGGAATTACCAAATGACTAAGAAAACAAGTGATGACTCTTTTGGTCGTCACAACCTCGTATTGATGATTTGGTTGACCAGCTTCAGGGAGCGAGGGTGTTCTCTAAGATTGATCTTCGTTCGGGCTATCACCAGTTAAAGATCAGGGATTCAGATATTATTAAGACTGCTTTTAGGACTACATATGGGTACTATGAGTTTCTTGTTATGTCCTTTGTGCTGACTAATGCCCCAACAACATTCATGCACTTGATTAACAATGTATTTTGGCCTTATCTAGATTCGTTCGTTATTATTTTTATTGATGATATTCTGGTGTACTTGTGTAATCAGGAGGAGCACGCGCAACATTTGCGAGTTGTATTGCAGAGATTGAGGGAGGAGAAGCTTTATGCAAAGTTCTCCAAGTGTGAGTTCTGGATCAGTTCAGTGGCTTTCTTGGGACACGTGTGTCCAGCGAGGGTATTCAGGTCGACCCAAAGAAGATAGAGGAAGTTCAGAGTTGGCCTAGACCAACCTCCGCCACAGAGATTCGTAGTTTCCTTAGTTTAGTAGGTTATTATCGCCGGTTTGTTCAGGGATTTTCCTCTATAGCATCACCCTTGACAAAGTTGACTCAGAAGGGTGCTCCATTTGTATGGTCGGACGAGTGTGAGGAGAGCTTTCAGAAGCTCAAGACAGCTTTGACCACAACTCCGATATTGGTTTTGCCATCAACTTCAGGTTCTTATACTGTATATTGTGATGCTTCGAGAGTTGGGATTGGTTGTGTATACATGCAGGAGGGTAGAGTTATGTCTTATGCTTCACGTCAGTTGAAGCCCCACGAGAATAACTACCATGTTCATGATTTGGAGTTAGCTGCTATAGTTCATGCTCTGAAGATTTGGAGGCACTACTTGTATGGTGTATCTTGTGAGGTATTCACCGATCATCACAGTCTTCAGTATTTGTTCAAGCAAAAAAATCTTATTTTGAGGCAGCGAAGGTGGCTAGAGTTACTTAAGGATTATGATATTACCATTCTGTATCACCCGGGAAAGGCTAATGTAGTGGCCGATGTTTTGAGACGAAAGGCAGTTAGTATGGGGAGTTTGGCGTATATTCCAGTTGGGAAGAGGCCCTTTGCAGTTGATGTTCAGGCCTTAGCCAATCGGTTGGTGAGATTAGATATTTCAGAGCCAAGTCGAGTGTTGGCTTGTGTGGTTTCTCGGTCTTCCCTATATGATCGCATCAGAGAGCGCCAGTATAATGATCCGCATTTGCTTGCCCTTAAGGATAGGGTCCAGCATGATGATGCCAGAGATGTGACCATTAGTGAGGATGGTGTGTTAAGGATGCAGGACCGAATTTGTGTGCCCAATGTGGATGGGCTTCGGTAGTTGATATTGGAGGAGGCCCATAGCTTGCGGTATTCCATTCATCTGGGTGCCGCAAAGATGTATCAGGATTTGAGGCAGCACTATTGGTGGAGGAGAATGAAGAAAGACATTGTAGGATTTGTGGCTCGATGTCTCAACTATCAGCAGGTGAAATATGAGCATCAGAGACCGGGTGGCGTACTTCAGCGGATGATTATTCTCGAGTGGAAGTGGGAGAGAGTCACTATGGATTTTTTGAGCGGTCTTCCTCGGACTTTGAAGAAGTTTGATTCGATTTGGGTGATTGTGGATCGACTAACCAAGTCCATGCACTTCATTCCGGTATGTACTACCTATTCTTCGAAGCGACTGGCAGGGATCTTTATCTGGGAGATTGTTCAATTGCATGGTGTTCTAGTGTCTATTATCTCAGATAGAGGTACTCAGTTCTGGAGGACATTTCAGCGAGAGTTGGGTACGCAGGTAGAGTTGAGCACAACATTTTTTCCTCAGACGGACGGGTAATGCAAGCGTACTATTCAGATATTGGAGGACATGTTACGTGCCTATGTTATCGATTTTGGAGGTTCTTGGGATGAGTTTTTGCAGCTTGCAGAGTTTTCCTACAATAACAGTTATCAGTCGAGCATTCAGATGGCTCCGTATGAGGCGTTGTACGGGAGGCGGTGTAGATCTCCAGTGGGTTGGTTCGAGCCCGGTGAGGCTAGGCTATTGGGGTCAGAGTTGGTTCAGGATGCCTTAGAGAAGGTGAAGCTGATTCAGGAGAGGCTTCGTACAGCTCAATTGTAGCAGAAGAGTTATGCGGACCGGAAGGTTCGAGATGTGTCTTATATGGTTGGTGAGAAGGTCTTGCTGAAGATTTTGCCCATGAAGGGTGTTATGCGGTTTGGAAAGAAAGGGAAGGTGAGTCAACGATTTATTGGGCCTTTTGAGGTACTTAGGAGGATTAGGAAGGTGGCTTATGAGCTTGCCTTGCCACCCAGCTTGTCAGGCGTGCATCCGGTATTTCATGTATCTATGCTCCGGAAGTATGTTGGGGACCCGTCCCATGTATTGGACTTCAGCACGGTTCAGTTGGATGATGATTTGACCTATGATGTGGAGCCGGTAGCTATTTTGGGTCGTCGGGTTCGAAAGTTGAGATCAAAGGATATAGCTTCGGTGAAAGTGCAGTGGAGAGGTCGGCCCGTGAAGGAGGCTACTTGGGAGACCGAGCGGGAGATGCGGAGCAGATATCCTCACCTGTTTGAGGCTTCAGGTATGTTTCTTGACCCGCTCGAGGACGAGCGTTTATTCTAGTTGGGGAGGATGTGACGACCCGACCCGTCGTCACGTGAGTTACCGCTTCGTTTTCCCTGTTTTCAGCTTCTTTATGCTTCATTATCCGTATCTCATGTGATCGAGTTGGTTCGGAGAGGTTTTGGTAGAAATGAGACACTTAGTCTCTTTAAGGAAGGTTTGGTTTGGAAAAGTCAATCGGATGTTGACTTATGAGTTAGAGGGCTCGAATGTGATTTCCGGTGATTCGGTTAGCTTCGGGGGATGATTTGTGACTTAGGAGCGTGATCGGAATTGATTTTGGAGGTTCGGTGTAGAATTAGGATTGAATTGGCGAAGTTAGTATTTTGGCGAGTTCCGGTTGATAGGTAAGATTTTGATCTGAGGGTCGGAATGGAATTCCGAAAGTTGTTGTAGCTTCGTTAGGTGACTTGGGATGTGTGAAAATTTTCAGGTCATTCGGAGGTGTTTTGGTCGGGTTTTTTTATCAAATGCGCATTTTGGAAGTTTTAGAAGAATTTAGGCTTGAATTCGATATAATTTAATGATTTTGGTATTGTTTGAGGTGTTTTGATGATTGGGGGAAGTTTGAATGACGTTTTAGGATAGGTTGGCACTTTTGGTTGAGGTCCCGGGGGCCTCGGGGTGATTTCGGATGGCCATCGGGATGAATTTTGGAGTTCTGTTATTGTTGATATTTGTTGGTTCTAGTATTTCCGCATCTGCAGAAAAAGGACCGCAGATGCGGTACCGCAGATGCAGAAAGGGGGTCGCAGGTGCGAGTTTCTTGAGGAATTAGTGTTTCGTAGATGTGGGCTTGGAGCCGTATCTGCGGTGCCGCAGGTGCAGCGTTGGAACCACAGAAGCGGATATGGGCCATTGGGAATTTTTCGCAGAAGCGGGCAGGTGTGCGCAAAAGTGGTGTCCGCAGAAGCGAATTTAGACCGCATAAGCGGTCCTGAGCAAAATAGTAAAGCTCCGCAGAAGCGGTTTATTGGTCGCATAAGCGAAAATGTCTGGGCAGAGAAGGGTTTAAAGCTTCATTTTGTTCCGCGAGCTAAGGTATTTTTCCACCATTTTTGAACATCCTTTAGAGCTTTTGGACGAGAATTGAAAGGGATTTCGACTGGGATTGATTGGAGGTAAGTTCTATGACTTAAATACATGATTTAATGGTAGAATCAACCTAGAAATTCATGAAAATTTATCAAAAAGGGGGAGGAACTAGTTCTTGAGTTTTGGTATTTCAAATTGGGTTTTGATAGGTCATTTGAGCTCGGATTTGGGAGTTCTTGATATGTATAGACTCATGGAAAGATAAGGAATCTGTTGATGTTAAATTTTTTGGAATTCAAGAAGTGTTCCCGGGGCTCGAGTTTTGCAAATTTCATGATTTTCGATGTTTTTCGATTGGGTTATGTTCCCCTAGCCTATTGTGATGTATTCGTTGTGGTTTTGATTAGATTCGATGCGCGAGGAGGCCGATTTGAGAGGCAAGGGCATAGCGAGCTAGGATTTTGGCTGGATTGAGGTAAGTAATGATAGTAAATGATATCCTGAGAGTTTGAAACCCCAGATTTGCACAAGTAGTGCTATATTGAGGTGAAACACCTGCTTAATGGCGAGCGCGGGGTTGTTACTACTGGGGATTGTGACTTGGTATGTCCCATTTGATATTTTACCGCGTATTGACTGAGATGTGTTTATTATCATCATGATTTGGGTTTATTGCCATATTTTGGGCTTAATGCCAACTACTTGAATCCTTCGTGGATTTTTATCACTGTTTCCTCACTATTTTGATACACTACGTGAACTCAGTCCTAATGATTATACTGTTTTACAAACTCAGCCGCTTTAATTGAATTTTGAGACTTAAATGATATTTCCACTGTTGTTTGGGCTGAGCACTACTATTTTATTGATGCTCGAGGGGCTTATGATGTTTTCTGGACTGAGTGAGGCCGAGGGCTTGAGATACATTTATATGCCACGAGGTGGCTTGAGTGACGTCAGGAGGCTTTCAGGCCTTGTGAATGATGTGAGGAGGCTTTCAGGCCTTGTGAGTGATGTGAGGCTGCTTTCAGGCCTTGAGAGTGATGTGAGGAGGTTTTCAGGCCTTGTGAGTGATGTGAGGAGGCTTTCAAGCCTTATGTTGATATAGAGCTTGGGCCGTAAGGGGCCCCTCCGAAGTCTGCAAATCCACAGTGAGCGCGGGTACCCATATAATCTGATAGTGAGCTCGAGAGGCTGATATTATGCTGAGTGACTGATACTGAGCCCGAGGGGCTGATACTGTTCTAAGCGATTGATACTGAGCCCGAGGGGTAGATTTCTACTTACTATTTACTTGTTGTTTTACCTGATTTACCTATTTTTAAAAGGAGATTTCATTTGACTCTTTACTGTTTTACTGCTTTAAGTGATTTGCTACCTGATATAGAATTGCATTGTGCATTTATATGTTTTTCATGCCTTCGGTTATTATTTATTATTATTACTCACTGGTCGGAGTACTCATATTACTCCATGCACCATGTGTGCAGATTCAGGCATAGCAGAGTCCGCACCTGAGCACCGATTCCTTCCAGACCAGGCAGCGAGTTGGAGTTACGAGGTAGCTGTTGATGTCCGCAGCCCCTTGTCTCCCCTATTTTATATCATATGAGTTCTTTCAGACTATTGTACCAGATCTTATATTTTGTATACTTATAGAAAACTCTGTAGTAGCTCATGACTTGTGACACCCTGGTTTGGACTGTGTCGGGATGGTATCCTTTGTTATTACCGTTGTTTTCCGCATTTATAACTGTTGTACACATGTTTTGGATTTGTTAATGTTAATTAATTGTTAAAAGAGGTGTTTGCGTTGTTCTGGCTGGCCTTGTCTTCATGAGAGGCGCCATCACGATCGGGTTTGGGAATTGGGTCGTGACAGTTGTTCCACTATTGTAGCAAATTTGTCATGTACTCCAGCAATCGCATTACTGGTAACTCTCTAGCATCCTTGTTTGCTGCATTAATTGACTCTGCAATATTGGAAGTCATTACCATCAACCTTTTCACATTGGAATATGCCTTAGACCACCTTTCGTAGCCAATTTCGAATAAGTAAGGCTGCATCCTCGGATCAATTTTGCACATCTCTGTCATATGGTACTCAAACTTCTCTATCGTGTAAACTCTAGCCAAAGCAAAGAAGATATCTTTCAATTGTTTGTGATATTTTCTGAATGTACGCTTTACATTCCGCCACAAGTGAAACATGCAAACACAATGTGGTACTTCTGGGTACACAGCTTTTGTGGCATTGAAGATGCTTTTATTTCTATTTTAAACTATACACATCCCTTCCCTAACTCCAAAAGTACCCTTTATCTGGACAAAGAACCACTCCCAAGATTTGTTATTCTCTAAATCTACAATTGCATATGCAAGTGGAAGGATTTTTCCTGTTTATACAAAATAGATATTAGGATTCAGACAATTATACAAACCTTATACACAATTATACAACTTTATACCAACTGCAAATTTTATAAAAATAGCAGCTGTGAAATCCTATACACTTTTATACATGAAAATACAATATTATACAAACTGCAGAAACAAGGTAGATGCAGTCAACTCACCAGCTCCATCCTGTATGCAAGCAATCAATATGGTACCCTTATATTCTGCTTTAAGGAAACTTCCGTCAACAACCATTATCGTTCTGTAAAGCTCCCAGCCCTTGATAGATGCATATAGCGAAAGATTATCCATAAAAATTGCATCCCTCTTCTGATTTGTGCAACTTTGTTATCATTCCTGGATTTGTATGCTCTAACATATAAAAATACTTCGGCAACTCCTTATATGAATCACTCAGACTCCCTCTTATCATTTCCATTGCCATCTCTTTAGCTCTCCATGCTTTCATGTTGCTCACTTCAATCCTGTATTGCTTTTGTGTGTCCTCTATTATATCATTTGAGGTGTAAACTTTTTTTGGATTAACATACTTGTCCTTGACTATACTAGCAATTACACCCAAAGTAGCTTGACGTTGTGTTAAGTATCTTTCATCATAGTCGCATGTGTGATTATTATTGTAACTTCTCACTTTGAATATGTTTGCCTTGAAAAGGCAGAAGATTTGAAACTCTAAGCATAATTGTCATCCATACACATAAGGTGATACCTAGGATTAAAGATCATTCAACTTCTAAATACACTTGTATACAAAAACATAACTACATATATACTAATTTTAATACCTATATACAAATATATACTACATTATACATATTTATACATATAAATAATAGAATATACAATTATTGCCATACCTTGTTGCGCTAGATCTCTTCACCTTGAATTGGAACCTCTCGCGTACAACCAAATTCTTCATCACATTGATAACTATCTCTTCATCCTTATAAACTTGATCTTCCTCAACAAATTCGTTCAACATATCATCTATTATACCCGTGTTTTTAATAAATTCGATATCAGGGATAACCCCAGTGCTATCAATTGTGGACACATTTATACAATTAGAACTTGAAGAAACCAAACAACTGGAACTTGTACCAACCAAACAACTGAAACTTGTACCAATTAGACGATTATCATAAATCTCTTTCACCGTCACATACAATGGGTATTCAGTGAAATTCAAGTTTTTCTTCTTTAATTCCACATACACCTTAACACCTGTATCGTTATGAATCAAGATCGGTGGCAAACCATCCTTTGGGACAAAGTTAATCTTTATTGTATTTAACTCACTATCGATCCTAATCTGTTCTGAAATAGCTGCAAATAAATTATTGTAGCTGAATGTCGACTCGATTATTACACAATCTCTATGAAATTGATAAACTTGTTTTCTTCTCATTCACCACTATGAAGAACGTAAATTGAAAAAAGCTCCATCGAAAAAAAATTGCAGCAAAATGAAAATTGCACTGATTTGCAGCACAAAAATTTCACTTTTCATGTTTGATTTGTTGTTAATTCGAGATAAAGAAGAAATTCTAGGGTTTTTGGAGCTGCATTGATCGCAAGATCTACTTTTAGTATTTGGGGAAGAAGATTGGAAAGAATCAGAAAAAATCCAGCTGAAACGAAGAAAATCCCGCTTCTTACTCCCAAAAAATTGAAATAACGCCCCTTTTTTCGGATATGGGCCTCTAGTTTTTGGGCTACTCAATTGTAAATTAAAATATGGGGTATAAAGTTGAAAAGGAGGCAGCCCCATTTTTTAAATATGAAATTTTCCCTTATTTTAATCTTTCCTCTACAAAACATTCTCGCCTAATAATTAAGCTTTTCCTAGTAAAAATAGCACGATATAGCCAGTTTTCGGACTGGTCATTCAAAAATAGCCAGCGTTTACAAAGTCAATAAAAATAGCCATTATTTTGCTGCAACAGAGACCGGTCCAGTATAATATACTGGAGTTCGGTGCACCTGCGTATGAACTCCAGCATATTATGCTGGATCGATATACTTTGCTGACTCTAGTATAATATACTGGAGACTGGAGCACCAGTGCTCCAAACTCCAATATATTTTACTGGACAATTATACCTACTGGAAGTCCAGTATATTATGTTGGAGTTCTAGTATACTTATGCTGGAACTCCATCATATTATGCTGGAGTTCCAGCATACTTATCCTGGAACTCCAGTATAACATGCTGGAGTTCAAGCATACTTATGCTGGAACTCTAGTATAATATACTGCCGTATTTTCCGGGTTTTGAACAGTATTTTTGCTCAGATTTATCTTTACATGAAAAGTGGCTAAATTTTGATTACTTTTGAAACTGAGCAATGACCAGTTGAAAATCTGGCTATTTTTTAATTTCTCCCCTTTTCCTAGCAATTGATTTTTCCCTATGAAATATTCTCGCCTGGGCATTCAATACCAAATTGCAAATTTATCATCTCTGGCACTGAGATGCACAAATTTGAGTAGATATCTTTCTATCTATCTATCTCACGATCGTAGGCACCCAACTCATCTCACACTATTTCCGGCCACCATCACCAAGTGATATCTCCCTACTCTTTTCTCTATGTCTATCTTTTTACCTTCTAGTTTTGATTTTCTTTTTTGTGCATGACTCTTTCTTTTAGAGGCATAGAAACAAGAGCTTGTAAACAAGATTATTGACTTATTCCTATTGTGATTTTGTGTTTCTAATTATATCGATTAGAATAAATGAGCACTGAATATAGATTCGATTACTCGTGAGGAGCTAGGGTTTCATGATTAGTCAAAATTAAAAATGTAGTTTCTACCTTATCTGCTTCTTCTTTCTTCTATGATAAGCCTTATTAATTTTCACCTTTTCTCATTTTATCCGATATCCTCTACATGAAGGATTTATATAGACTTTTCAATCTCGAAATTTATCCATAATATGATTCAATAATATAAATAGAAACTGAAAAATATAATTTCATAAATTTGATCTTGTGGAAACTTAAGATTTAATTTGGTAATTAGATTTGAAATGTGGGACGTCACTTGAAATCTCTTGAAGACAAGCACTCTAGACTCAAACTTGAGTATACATTTAAATTTCTTATTGTTACTACAGTTGTTGATACCCAATTTTTTTCGTATATTTTATATATACAAAATACTTTCAGAATAGCATATGTATATATATATAAGTGTGTCCAAATATTTTAGTATTTTTTCTAATTTTTAAAAGATTTCTAAATCAATTTATTGCCCTATTTTAGCAGTACAAAAATCAATAATTATTCCTCAAATTATCTTTTTTGTGATTAATTTATTTTATTCTTATATTTACACATATAGCTAAGGTAAGTTTTGCATATTTTTACAAATTTATTTATTATTTTAAGGCTAAATTGCATATAATTGCAATATTAGCCTATTTTAAGAATTAATTGCGTTTATAATTACAAATTTGATTCCAGTATTTTTAAATTTGATATTTACATATTAGTAATCGATTAAGTATTTTTAATTTGCTTCCAGAAATTGTTTTACTATTTTTTATAAAATAAAAAGGGAAAAAGTGGCTATTTAAATACTAGCCCTTACCATTTCAATTTTAGCCTAAAACCCCCCCCCCCCCCCATTAAACCCAATTTTGTTCCCAAATGACCCGGCCCAATCCTTCAATTACCCTCCCCTGACCCAATTAAATACAACCCAACCCAAACCCCCTTTCATCTACCCTTTTTTAACCCAAACGACTACCTTAATCTCCTCATTTCCCACCTACCAGCCGCCTCTGAAACCCTCCCCTCTCTCAAAAACTTTCGAACCTTCTCTAACCCTAGCCACCTCCGCCCTGAAATCCACCGGAATCTATGGCCATTAAAGATATAGGAGTCTTATACCTACCTCTTGGTGCTCTTACGTGCCTGATACCTGAAGATTCAAGGCCTACCCTTGAAGTTCGGTACACAGACCACCATCGATTCAAGGTTCTCTGATCGTCTCCGGCATTGCTCCGGCATACCATGGTTGTCTAAGCCTGGTTTTGACCTCTCCGACTCAGATCGGTGACCTTTCAAAGCCTTTCTCATTTCTAGGGTTCTTCTGAAACACTAACTCTTCGAGGTTCTCTCCGATTTCTTTAGATCCATTGTGTATCCATGCTTTCCCTGAGTTTTCAAATGATTTCCCTAACTTTTCTTTCAAAATTTACTTTCAGAACCCTTCTTTTCCGATCTAGGGTTTTCTGAAAATGTTTAAGAGTTTTTATGATTTTTCTTTGTTATTCGTGTTTGCCTCTACTGTGTTCTTGTATCATCTCTTGTATGCTTCTCTTACTATGTTTTCCTATACTATGGTCTCGTAGACTTTTTTACTGTATTTTTTACCATGTTCTTATATGTTTATCTTACTATGTTTTCCTATATGCTTTTCTTCTATACTTTTCCGCTATTCTTGTGTTCTTCTACTGTATTTTCCTACTAAGCTTTTATGTTTCTTTGTTTGCCTTCAATTGAGCCTTGTTTAAGTTTCTTCTAGAAAACCTCTTAAGCATGCTTCTTCTACTGTTCTTATTAGTATTTGCCATTATGTTCTTTGAATCCTTCTACTATGATTGCATGTTACTTTGCTATCATATTTTTCTTAAGAGTTCTATTGCTGAAGAAGCATGTTCTTTTCTGAAACTTCTAAACCTGATTTCGATTCAATTGCATGCCCTCTCATTTTTGCTTTATGGTTGGCTCGAACTAGGGTTTTATTTCAAAACCCCTAATTCTTTCAGATTGACTTTGAGTCTCTGAACTGACTTTGGACTTTCTTATTTTCATATGATTCTGACCTTTTGCTGAAACTCTCTTATACTGGAGTTTCTACTGATTTTACAATGGCATAACAAGTTTCTTTCATGTTTAACGTGTTTGTATGCTCTTTATATGTGATGAATCTTTCTTTAAAAAGGCTTTCAACTTGTGACTAATTCAAAATCCCTTCTAAATGGGTCTGATTGACTCCCCTTCCAATGTTTGCTGATTTCTCTTAAATTAAAACCTATTCCATCTTTCTGACCCGGTTCACTCAAACAAAATCTTAGACCCTTGAATTTACTGGTTGTTAATTGATCTTCTTATCTTATTTGCACAAACCGTGTATTGTCAAACCCCTGTCCTTAAATAACTTTTATGTACTCATCCCTAATTGCCTAGTTTGCACAAAGTGTTTGATTAATTTCTTTCCTTAATTGGTTTATACCCGTTTGAATCTGAATCCCTTAATTAAAGGGATTCTTGTGTAATTGATTTGCAGTCAGTTCTCCAACTATTTTCTTACGTTATTTTCTCATGACTTTCACACTGTAAATACACGACCCTTTTTCACAAAAAGACGATTAAAAATCCTCCACTACTACTTTACAATCTCTTCTAAACTCTTACTAGCACTCTCTTCTTGTCTATTCTGTGGCTTTTACAAGACTACTGTACTTTCTCTATTTTGTTTCTTTGAAACTGGTATGTCCTAATTTAAGTTTCAGCATCACCATAATATGTTTATTTAAAGCTTTTTGTATCCATGTCTACTGTACTATTTCTGTAGAGTTCAATATTTAAATTAAATATGCTCATATTTTATGCATGTTTCTATTATGAATCCTTGCTCCCCCTACCCCATTACCCTTATGTGTTTGTGAGTTGTGGCTTAAGGCATGGCAATGGGAGTTGTTTCCCATGAATTAAGTTTGAACCAATGAGGGTCTTAACCTCTATATGAATAGGCTGGAGGGTGTGCCAGCATATCCCATTGCTGGGTGTGCCCATCAGCCTACTTTTCTTTTGCTCTTGCAAATTCCCCTATTCCCTATCCCTTATGTGTATTAATGTGAATTGCTTCCCTCTTCCTTTTCCCCTTTTAGAATTCCACTTCTATACTTGCACTTTTTATTAGTCCTTAAGTTATGCCCCCCTCTTGTGAGCCTTGCCTTGGGACCTTGAGTTCCCTCTGAACTTGGACACTTGAGGGCTGGCCTTTCCACACTGCATTATGTCTTAATCTGGTAATGTATTTGGGGTGTAAGCACTGCCCGGAGGTCATGTGAGACTCTTAGGGAACTTTGACACACCCCCAAATGGGAGAAAGGCTTTGAAATATGATCTTTCGAGTTGGTTTACTTCATATTTCAGACAGGAAATCTGAATCAGGCTCTCCTTGGTTTTTTTTTTCTGATAACACACGTTATTTTCACACTTGTTCTTGTCGAGTATTTTTTCTCTCAGGTTAAAGCATGTCAAACTTACAAAACGCACCTGTACATGGTGATGATTTTTTTTTAATAAAAGGAAAAGAAGAAAATACAACAATTAGGAAAAGTACAAATAAGGGGGACAATAGCACTGATATTGTTACCCATATGCCTTGGCTATATAATCACTCCTCTGCGCCTCACATTGCCTTATGATGACAGCCTCATGTAGAGGATTCATGGTGTAGCTGTCGGCAAAGTCTCACGAAGGCATATAATCTCATAGCCATGTGGATATTTTCCAACGGCATAGGACCAAGGAAACATAAACCGGGCTAAACCTTGCCTTACTAATCCTATTGAGGCATAAATAGTCTCACCTACTAGCATGCATGTAGAAAATAAGAACTGGAAAGTACCAAATATTCAATGATCATCACAGAGTTTATAACATACTCTATGATGATATTACAAATTAGTATACCAACATTAATAGTAGAATAAAATGTAGTACCAATTTGATTCTTGTCCCTTCTTTTCCAAACTTGTAAAATCTTCAATTTGTAATTTTTTGTCGTTTTCCTCAAACGTGTTCATAATGAATTCAAAAATCATCATTTCATTTTTGAACGGATGGACCTCGTTGATGTAGTTGTGGCAGCCTGCTTTTGTTTGGCAACTCTCATTGGAAGTCGCCTAACATTTAAATCTCCATTCCCTTTGCCTTCCCAACTATTTTTCCTTGTATGAGATTTGCTACTTATTCCGCTATGCATAGGTGATAAATCATTTTTTCTTGCTGTCTCTGCCATGCATTGTTGCAAAATTGCATCCTCTTCTCCTTCCTCATAAATGTCTCTTCCACATTCACTGTATGTGAAAAGTTGTCAACGATATCATGTGCCGTCAATGCATTTCCATGTTGTGTATTTGCCAAAGTTGTAGTGTGTTGTTCTATGGCTTGCATGTTGTTCCTATCCTTATTCACCTTTTTTGTTCTCACAACTTGCATTGAATTTATAGAGTTTAGAGGTTTAGGATTTACCAACGCGTCCAGTAGTTTTCTATCCTCCGACGAAATGAGATCATGTTGCGTTTGTACAGTAGTTGGGAGTGTTACTGCTGCACCTACAGAACCTTCAAAATGCTGGTTTTGTCCAGATACTAAGGCATCATGTCTTTGATCATTAATTGGACACATTGCTGGTGCTCCTAAAACGGATTTAATTTCCTGATGTTGCTATTGTTTTATTGGACTGCCTGAAGTCTGCATTTGCTGTCCAGCTTTGGTGCTTCCAAAAAATTCTCGTTGTTGTCCTACATTTGGGTGGTCAATTGCATCACCTTGAGTATTTGCTTTGTGGTTCTGTTGTCCTTCCTTAATAGACTTTATTGTAGAAGTTGAGGGAGTACTAGGAACAAAAACAGGAGCATTGGAGTTAAGCTTGCTTTTTAGGGATGATATCGAAGCATTCTCTTTTCTTGGCATAGGTGGTGAGCCAACTGAAAGCATGTCTTCATCTCCACTCTCTTGAATATCATCATCGGTAGAGTCTTCTTCTATTCCCAAGTTCTCCTCTTCATCTTCATATTGTTCCTCCCATCTTCTGGATTTGCTAACAATGTCTCGTAAGGTTGGTTGTACAATTTTATTGAAATTCCAGTGGTTAACATGAGTTGCCTAGATTCACCTTCAAATTCACCACATGATTGCTCTTATTGAAATGGTACTTCAAACACAGAAGTATTTAGAGTAACCACCGGTTGTTTTATCAATGTTGGATTCAACATCATTTCTTTCTGTGCATTTTTTATTACTTCTTCGATGTGAGGGCTTGAGAAGTGCAAAATAGGTGCATTGGAGCTGGTGGGTTGTGTGGCATATTGCACACCTCCTTCTGCTTGTGCTGCATCAGTTGTGGATGCATCAGTTGTCTTATTGTGTAATGCATCAAAAGAGTTAGAGAATTCGATATTCTTTGATGTTGTGCTCTGCTCTTTCAGCCCTGGGGATCTCCTATATTTTTGTGATCGTTCCTTGAATTGTTGCTGTTGTTTCTATCTAGCAAATGTAGTGTTTGGCCGTTGTTGTTTCAATGCTTTTGAAGATGTGTTCTGGCTTGTGGGTGATTTCACCACCATTGTCCAGTTATCTCTTGATGTATTGTTGGCATTGTTAGATGAAGTGAAAACTTGGTTCCTTACAATTGCATCAGATGATTTAATATCATCATCATTAGTAATATCAGCCTCTCTATGTATTATTTCATTCCTGTCCTTTGCACTAGACAAATCTCGATTTGCAGCAGCCTGCATTGCCCCAGCAGTAGGATTTGAATCAAAATCAGCTGGAACTAAGATAGCATTAGCAACTTCTACAACAGTTGAACCTGCTACTGCTGATTTCTCCACTGGTTCAACCAGTGCAACCACTCGATCAACAGTGGTTTTCAGTGCATTAATAGCCTTCAGATTTTTACCTACACCAGTTGGTGAAATTTTAGCCTCTTCAAAGTGTCCCGGCATTTCTACTGCTTTAGCATTGCCTGCATTGATAATAGCTTTACGTGTTTGACAATCACCATCCGGACTTCCTGCTCTTTGCCCAGTCACATTATTGCCCAAATTCTATACCTCACCTTCAACTACACCATGTGACATCTTATTACCTAAATCCTGCCCCATATCACCTTTCCCGCCATCTGTCTTAGTCCCTAATTACACACCTGCTTTAGCTCGATCAAAACCAGTAGCAGTTTCATTGACATGGCGAACGAAGAAGACGATGCTATTGCGGCAACATTCGTGGGAGAGACAAGTCGCCAACAAAGAAGCCGTAGCCGAAAAGAAGAGGGAACGAGCAAGGTGCGAGATCCTATCATGGGCTTAACAAGTGAAGGCGTGTCTTATGAGCCACCCCCACAACAGGTTAGTCATGGCGAGGAAGGTGATGGTTCTGCATCAGGCCGTTTAGACGAGCGAGTAGACCTCACCGAGGCTGGTTTAGCTACTTTGAACCAGCGTCTTGAAGTTGTTGAAGGCAACTTCGCTTCACTTGAGTCTACTGCCTTAGAGGAGCTTGGAGACTTCAAGGAAGTTGTAGATCAATTGACCGAAGAGCACAAGGAAGGACTGACCAGCCTTGAGCTCAAGCTGACCGAGCCTGTTTCAACGTTGCACAGAGAAGTTGAAATTCTTAAGCAACAACTTGAGGCAGTAAGACTTGCTGGTGGCACTGGTCCTGTGATGATTTGTGAGACCAAAATCGATGCCCCAAAACCCAAAGAATTTAGAGGCGAGAGGAACGCTCAAGATGTTGAGAACTTCATTTGGAAAATGGAGGATTACTATGAACACGTCAACATCGATGATGAGGCTTCCAAGATCCGAGCAGCAACGATGTACTTAGCCGACACTGCCATGCTTTGGTGGCGAAGGAAGAAATTTGAGATGAAGAAAGGCAATTGCTCCATCAAAACTTGGGAGCAGTTCAAGTCCGAGCTAAAATGACAGTTTTACCGACAAAACATAGTCAATGAGGCTCGTCGGAAGTTGAGAGAGCTGAAGCAAACAAATTCCATTCGTGAGTACGTGAAGGAGTTTACAAAACTCATTTTGCAGATCCCCAACATGTCTAGTGAGGACTTGTTGTTTTATTTCATGGATGGCCTTCAAAACGGGGCCAAACAGGAGTTGCAGCAACGTCAAGTTAAGGACGTCGATGAAGCTATCGCCGTGGCTGAGTCCTTGACGTATTTTAGGACAAAAGCCACCAAGTCAAGGGACACCAAGAGCAAACCCGTCAGATCTGGAGGAGATCGTATGTATCGGGATAGAGGCAATCATATTGCTGGCCCTAACTGTGATTTCAAAGGAGAAGGAAACCGCAATTCTCACTAGCGCGACAGATACAACGAGAATGAGAAGGCGAATGGTCCTCGCAATGGTTGCTATCTTTGCAACGACCCTGGCCATCACTATAGAGATTGTCCTTTATTGGAAAAACTCAGTGCTTTGATTGCAGCTGAACGGAAGCAAGAAGGTACTGCACAAGTTGGCGCGCAAGCAGATGAGGCTGCTGCTCAAGGGAGACAAGACATGGCGCATCTTGGCAACATGATGCTTGGTGCGTTGCTGACCAAAGATCCTGCTTCGAGGCAGGTTATTCGGGAAAAGCCTGACCTTTCTCAAATGGGTCAGACTGTGTTGTGATGGGCAAGGAGCCCAGGTTGAAGAAGAAAGGGTCGCTGTTCGTGGATGCAAAACTTAAAAGATAGCTTTTTCGCATCATGGTCGACACCGGTGCGACACATAACTTTGTGACTGAAACAAAGGCTAGATCCCTTGGCCTTACTTTTAGTCACATCAATTCTTTGTTAAAGACAGTAAATGCCAATCTCACAAGCGTGAATGGAGTTGCTCACAATGTGAAACTCAATTTAGGAGCTTGGCAAGGGGGCGTGAGTTCCTTTGTCGCTCCCATGGACGTGTTTGATATTGTATTGGGCTGCAGTCATGTTGTTTATTTCTCCCAGTCTCAACCAAATCTATATTTGTGATCGAAGAGGTCCCTGTGTTGTATCAACAGTTAGTGTACCACAAACCGTGGGTCAATTATCAGCAATGCAAATTGTGAAGGGCTTCAAGAGAGGAGAAGCCACATTCTTAGCAGCTGTCACTGAGATTGAAGAGGACAAGGTTGATGAAGCCTTGCCCCCATGTGTGCAGCAGGTTCTTGAGGAGAATAGGGATGTCATGCCCGAAGAACTTCCCAAACGTTTTCCACCACGTAGGGAAGTTGACCATCAAATTGAACTGATTCCAGGAGTAAAGCCACCTACCATGGGTCTGTATAGTATGGAATCCCCATAATTGGAAGAATTAAGGAAGCAACTGAAAGAGCTTCTTGAGGCGGGACATATCAGACCATCGAAGACACTATTTGGAGCATCAGTCTTGTTCCAGAAGAAGCAAGATGGGTCATTACGGTTGTGCATAGATTATCGTACCCTCAACAAGGTCACGATAAAGAATAAATATGTTATCCCTTTGATAGCAGATTTATTTGATCGCCTTGGTCAGGCCAAGATATTTACCAAGATGGATCTGAGGAAAGGATATTATCAGGTTCGCATAGCCGAAGGGGATGAACCAAAGACAACTTGCGTTACCCGTTATGGAGCTTTCAAATGGTTAGTAATGTCGTTCGGTTTAACCAACGCCGCTGCAATGTTCTGTACGTTGATGAACAAGTTAATCCAACCCTTTTTGGATCAGTTCGTGGTCATCTATCTTGATGACATTGTCATTTATAGCAACAGCATCGAGGAACATCTTGATCACCTCCGCCAGGTTTTTCGGATTCTAAGGGAAAACAACATGTTCGTGAAGAGAGAGAAGTGCTCTTTTGCCCAACTCGAAGTGAAATTTCTGGGACATATAATCAGTCAGGGACAGATTCGTATGGATAGCCACAAGGTCGTGATAATTAAGGATTGGGAGGCCCCAACTAAGGTAACCGAGTTGCGGTCCTTTCTTGGCCTTGCCAATTATTATCGACGATTTATTCAAGGTTATTCAGCTATTGCGGCTGTGAGCACATGATTTTTGCCTCACATAAATTACCCCCACAAAATCAAAACAAAAATTATTTGTTTTATTGTGTGCAATTTTGTAAATTTTTGTGGAATTTTCTATCATTATTTGCATTTTTGTCCTTGCATGTTTATTTATTGGGATTAATGAAAAAATACAAAAAATAATTTGTGATTGCATTTAGGTTTTAATTAGACATTTTTGTAATTAATTAATAATTAGGTGTTTTACAAAAATAAAAAAAATACTAAAATAACGTACTTTGCATTTTTAGTGTTTAATGTCTAAATTGTGTGATTTGGTATTTAATTATTTATGATAATTATTATTTAGAGATAATTAAGTTAATTTAGTTGAATAATTTATTTTAGGGATTAATTTGGGATTTAAAATAATTTTGAAAAGAAAAATAGTTTGGAAATAAATGGAAAAAGAATTAATAAAAGAGAGGGAAGCCAAATTTGGGCCAAATTCAATAGGTCCAAATCATATACACCTGAAACCCAGCCAAAAAACCCATCAAACCGGCCCAAACCCATTCCAAAGAACCGGTCCAAGAAGCCCTTCACCCAATTTAATGAAACGACGTAGTATGGTGGTGAAACTACGTCGTTTCAAGACCAAAAGATCTCGATCATCCATTCATGCACATCCAACAGTCCAGAGATTAACCCAAGCTTCGCCCGACCCTGACCCGATCCAAGACCCTAAACCGGCCCAGCCCTTTACTAAATGAAACGACACCGTTTTTCCCCATCTTGATTTGGACCGTCAATCTCATGAGATCGAACGGTCCAGAATCAATAAATGGGTTTAATATACCCAAGACCATCTGACCCACCCCCCATTCACTCTCCTCATCGTCTCCCTCAACCCCGACCTAACACCGCCTCATTCCGCCGCCCGGCGGCGGACGATGGCCAACCACCACCAAAATTACACCCCAAACTCCCCTCAACCTCCTCTTTCCAAATATCCAAACCACTCCCTTCGAATCCGAGCCAAACACGTCGAATATCGATTTGAATCGATGAACCCTAGCGCCGCCACAGTTTCTTCGGTGGCGGAGCCACCACCAAATGACCCCAAATCAACACTACACAACCATCTCGACCCCCTCTGTCTGAATCGACAACTAGTTCCCCTCAAATACCCCTCCAATTCCTTGAATTTTAAATCGAAGGATCCAAGTCTTAAAACCCAAAGTCCGGATTAGGGTTCCAGTTCATTAAGATGAACTGATTTTTATCACCCAATAAGGGCTTTCACTTGTTCTTAACAGAGAACAAGTGCTTGACCTTATTGGGTAATTTAAATCAAAAGAAGTCAGTCACCAAGTCGGGATGAAAGGGTGAGTTCCTTTGTTCTATTTTTTTTTTAGGTGTTTCAATTTCTTCCACTTCTTCTCTTCTTTTTCTTTTCTCTCTGAACGGATTAGTTAAAGATTTAGATTAGGTTTTGTTTCAACATATTGTTAAATGTTCGTTCTTTATTTCCTCTGTGAATAATGTGATAAATAGTTATAAATTTTGAACCATTTTAATATAAGCCTGTTTCCTATTTTTGAAGAATGCTGGACTAGAATTAGATTGTGTTTGTTTGCATAAATTGAATAAGCATTTTGTTATTAATTAAATTATATTGGATTTTTAATAACTTGTTTGATCAGTTCGGGCATTTGCTTAAATAATTCAATAGCAGTTTGCTTTTGTTTTGGTTATCACTAGAATTAGTTTCTGATTGCTTCACTGACTCTGTTTTGGATTTGGTCATTCAGACCCTCGCAATTTGAGTCAATTGGACCTCAGGTTCTGCCTGGATCTTTGAGGTCCAAGTATTAAGTTTCAGGGGTTAGTTTGGGAAATTAAATTACTTGAATAATTTATTAAGGGCTGCTGAATAATTAAAATCTGTTAGTAGAATGATTTGAGACAGTTATAAGTGGAAATTGCACTAATCCTGGTTTTTAGGACTGAAAATGCACTAACTGGATTAATTAAAGGCACTAGGTTAGCGGTGATAATTGAAAAATGGAAAAGTTGAATTATAATGGGTAATCCACTAATGAGTAATTTAAAAAGTTTAAGTGGAAATGAATTTTAAATGGTTGAAAGGGCATTTTAAATCCAAGGGACATCTTTTATTGCTTATTTAGGGGGTAAGAGTTTAGAGTCAAAGAGGGAGAGTTGAAGAGAGTCTGGTGTTTAAGATAAAAAGCCTAAAAGAGATTCTGAAAATCTGGAAAAGAGTTCTTAAAAAAAAGAAGAGAAAACAGAACAACAGAAAGAAAGTTTAGGGGAGAAGGAACTCTAAAACTCCAAAAAATAGCTGAAAACTTGAGTGGAAATATTGTTCCTCTGAACATTTTCTCTAATTTTGGAGTTTGCTGATTTCTGAAATGGTATTTGATTCTGGGGTTTGAAGTGATTTTTAATTTTTTGGAAAAGCTTTCTGGATCGATTGATTAAGCACTACTATTCTGTTGAAGTTTTCAAGCTAATTTCAATACTCCAAATGTTAATCTGGTTAGCATTTACTGCTGATTGCCTGCTGCTTTGTTGCTGATACTACTGTTTTGCGGCTGATCTTTCCTTCTTCTGCTTTGTTTTCAAATTCCAAGTATTCTCAAACACTATGGACATCACTTGAGTGTAATTGAAGTTTGAATCTGAAATCTGATTTAGAATTGATGATGGTCATATTGGATCTTATTCCTTTTCTTTTAATTTATTGTATGCCTATAATATTTAACATTAAGAACTATTCTTATTAGTGTATTGGGTATGAGTTGATTGTCATAACATGGAATGGAAGTTTTAAGTACTTTGCTTCTTCTGTTTAGCACCAATTCTGTTTAAAAATAATTGCGGGTGAAAGAAGTATTTTTGTTAGTAATGGCAATAACATTTAGGTTGATTTAAATAGTTGTGTAGTATGTGAATATTATGTGATTAAGATGGACCTTAAATTTAATTACTTGATAGTCTATTGAAATTTTTTTTAATACTTAAGGTCCAACTTTGTATTGAATCAGGATTACAAGTTTTGGATCTATTCAAATGTTGATTCCATTTGTTCTGTGTTAAACTTTAAATCAGTGCATTAATGTGTTTCATGTTCTTCATGTTTATGTTTGTTTGGCTTAAGTTATGAAGATATCATCCGCAGAAAGAATACGATTGTACTTGGGCTTTGGATTTGAGTGTCGGTTCATATTAAAAGGATATTGGATTGATTATATTGGCAGAACCCATTTAGTTGTGTTAGCTTGGAATTGAAAGAAATTCGAGAGCGTCGTGTCAAACAAAAATGATAAATGCGTGGCCCTCATTTTAATTTTGTACTGATCCTTAGAATCCGAGGCGTGCCATTTAGCAAATTCCATGGCCCTCGCAAAGCGCAAACGCATAGTTGCATTTATGTGACCCAAATCAAATATCAACGACGTTAAAATATGTCAAAAAACTGCGGGTGCATTTATGTGACGTGGCTCGAGACGTGTTCTAACGATGTTGCAATTCTCTTTAAAAGTAATAATAATAAAAGCGGTTAAGGTTAAAATTTGCACATAGGTTCATAATTGTATAAAATCAAATAAATAAGCCGAATATGATAGTTGAGCGACTATGCTTCGGGAATGCCTAACACCTTCTCCCAAGTTAACAGAATTCCTTACTCGGATTTCTGGTTCGTGGACTGTTAAACAGAGTCATATTTTCCTTGATTCGGAATTCAACCAGTGATTTGGGACACCATAAATCTCCCAAGTGGCAACTCTAAATTTTAATAATAAATCCCGTTTCGATTGTCCCTTAATTGGAAAAAACTCCCTTTATTATGCCCTTCTGGGGGTAGTAGGTAAAAAGGAGGTGTGACAGCGGCTCCGCACACAGACTTGTTGAAAAAGGATCATTCTTGGAAATGGACGGATTTGTGTCAAGAGGCATTCGAGAGCCTCAAATCAGCAATTTCTGAGGAGCCGGTGTTAGCCTTGCCCAACTTTTCAAAAGTCTTTGAGGTCCATACGGATGCATCCGACTTTGCTATTGGCGGCGCCCTAATGTAATAGGTCCATCCAATAGCCTTCGAAATTAGAAAATTGAATGATACGGAACGTCGGTATACGGTCCAAGAGAAGGAGATGACGGCAGTAGTTCATTGCCTTAGAACCTGGCGTCATTATTTATTGGGAGCGCATTTCATGGTCAAAATGGATAATGTGGAAACAAGTTATTTTCAGTACCAGAAGAAGTTGTCGCCTAAACAAGCGAGATCGCAGGACTTCTTGGCGGAATTTAACTATTCCTTGGAATACAAACCGGGCAAAGCTAATGTTGTTGCCGACGCATTGAGTCGGAAGGCCAATCGTTAGCACAACCAGCATCGATCTCCTTGATGAAATCAAGGAAGGGATGCAACATGACCCGGTGGCAAAACAACTTCTTGACTTAGCCAGCCAAGGCAAGACAAAGAAGTTTTGGGTGGAAAATGGCCACCTATATACTACCGGCAGACGCATCTTTGTGCCTAAGTGGGGCAATCTTAGGCGCACACTGATCAAAGAGGAGCACGACACAGTTTGGGCAGGACATCCAGGCCAAAAACGCACTTTGGCATTATAAGAAGCATCTTATTATTGGACGCATATGAGGGATACTATTGAAGTTTACGTCTGAACGTGTCTTGTGTGCCAACAAGATAAAGTTGAACATAAGGTACCGGGGGGTTTGCTTGAGCCTTTGCCCGTAGCAGAAAAACCATGGGACATCGTCACCATGGATTTTATTACGTGTTTGCCAAACTTGGAGGGCTTTGGCACAATAATGGTGGTGGTCGATCGATTTTCAAAGTATGCAACATTTACTGCCACCACCGCAAATTGCAAAGGTAATGAGGCAGCACGTTTGTTTCTGAGGGACGTGGTGATGCATTGGGGGATTCCAAAACATATCATCAGCTCCAATGTATTTTTTTTCTTTACTTTATTTTCTTCTGGGATGTAATAACTTTGTAATAAAACTCTTGGGGATGGCTAGTGAAAAGGGAGGGGTAACCATGAATGCAAAATGGGTAGATAACCTGCCTATAGGAAGTTCTAATTCATGTATTCTCATATAGCTGCCATGCCTATAAGATCCTGCATTCTCATATAGATAACCTGTCTATAGGGTTTCTAATTTCAGCATTCTCATATAGATATCATGCTTATAGAATTTCTAATTTCAGCATTCTCATATAGATACCATGCCTATAGGATTTCTAATTTCGTCATTCTCATATAGATACCATGCCTATAGGATTTCTAATTTTAGCATGTTTACATATAGATGCCATGTCTATAGGATTTTTAATTTCAGCATGCTCCTATATAGATGCCATGTCTATAGGATTTCTGCATTCTTATATATAGATACCATGTCTATAGGATGCACATGCATGTAGAAAATATGCCTATAGCCCCTTTCTGATTCTTGCATACCTCATTTCTCATTAGGCAAACATATTGATAGGTCTGAATAACCAAAAATGCAATCAGATGTCACGTTCGTAATAAAAATGCAACACCTAGATATCATGTTGTAGGTTTTCTGCATTTTTTTCCATATCTATAAAAGTGCTTAAAATTAACAATGCGTAGAAAGCATGCCTATAGGAACTATCAACCAAGTTGAAACGTTTCCACTCGCTTATGAGCCTAAAACCAGTAATAATGTTTGCAGAACCTGTAACTTTTGCTAAGGTTTGCTTTTCTTTAATAATCTGGTAACCCCTCTTAATTAGTATGCATTCAATCTACTTCATTCTTTTCTGAAATTAGTAGATATCATGCCTAGAGGAGCTTTTGTCCCACACTTAGGCAAGCCATATGATAAACTCATAAACTGAATCAGGTGTTATTAGTTACAACTAGCAGGCAGGCCTGATTTGGGCTTCTTATCTGAACTATGTAATAAATTAGTCTGCCTCAAACCTTTAAGTTTAATTTGACCTTAAACACTACGTGCAAGACATGCTAAACTATATGCTTTCTTGGTTTAAAGGAGGTATGTTTGAGCCTTTGTATTTGTTTATATGTTTTTCCCAAACTTGCTATATGTGTTTTGTTTGTCTCCTTAGTATTTTCACCTTTTGAAATTACAAATAAGCCCAACATCTCCTCTCTTTAGGATTAGTAGTCCCAAATACCTCCGGGATTGATAGGATTTGGGCGGGTAATAACATGCAATAAGTAAACAAGACCATTCCACGCTTTAGTACCTTAAAGGGGTGGGAAAGGGGAGATATGGATATGATGATCACGCGATAATACCACGCGTAAGAATGATTACCGGGTGTTGTGTGAGGTGATCCATATTATCAATAAACCTAGGACCCCCCTTTCCTTTGTTATTTGTTTCTTTTAAATCTTTTAAAAGGTTTCTTCTAAATCAACTCCCTTTAATGCTTTCAGACTTTGTTTATTTCTAACCTTTATGTGAAAAATCCCCTCTTATTTGAAGTCCTGCTTGTCTATGTGTTATTTGTACCTTAAGTCACAATAATAGCTTGACCGGGAACCACACTAGTGGATTCTGAGGGGTGCCTAACACCTTCCCCTTGGAATAATTTCAAGCCCTTACCCTGTCTTTGGTTATCCAAAATCAAGCTCTTCTAAAGTGTCCTAATACACTTAAATCATTAGGTGGCGACTCTCCAATTCCATTAAATCCAATTCCCAAAAAGGGAAGGACTTGTCCTCCTAAATGTCATAAACCCGATTTCGCGAGAAAAAGGGGGCGCGACAGCAGCTTATTGTGATATTCGATAACATAAAATTTAGTATCTCTATTATTTACATTTGTAGTAGCGTACAGTAGCATCTAAAGAGCATCAATATTATTCACATTTATAGTAGCGTGCACCAACTGCTAGTAGTTCTAGTGGTGTAGACAAAATTGGTTGATACACTAGTATAGATGTCGATGAACTCCATCTGGAGTAAAAGTTTCAATTGGCCTGTTTATGCAGAGAAACTTAGTGCCGCACTATTTTATATAAATACTCACTTTGATGAATCTGAAAAAGGCTCCTTTATTTTTAACTATCTAATAGTTGTTCATTCAGATGGTTCAAAAATGGATTAACAGCTTCTTTTTTATGCTGCTATAAATTTCTCTTAATTTCATTCTACTACTGATTGGCAAACATATTTTGTTACAAGACGGATTTCCATTTCTCTTTATGTTTTAGCTGCTACTTTTCATACATTCAAGATTCTATTATTTCATGAAGGAACCACTTTATTGGGATCTCTTTGTACTAAAAGGATTGGACTGCACCAGCATCAAAGTTAAACATCTTACTGTCTTGATGTTTATCACTTGTTAGGATGAAGGAGAATTCAACGTATGACAGAATAAATGCCGTGAAGATAGTAAGATTCCAATGACAAGTTATAACTGATCTTGGGTAGCTCCTTTCCTTACATATTAATTTTTATAATATGCAATATAATGGATGTGGTTCTTTCTTGTTGTAGGGTGCAATTGTATTTAACACTGTTACGGTTTCACCAACTTAGGCTCAAAAGGTCTGAACTGCTCAGGTATGAATTTTATTTCCGTACACCTTCTCGTGCCTTATGTGTTCATGCAGCATGCAGGCATTTGTTTTATCTTATACTTAAGTAATCGGTTTTTCTTGTTAGACACGATAGTTTTTGTTTGAAATTGTAACATAAATTAGACTTTAATCTAATTTATATTTAATCTATTTTTTTGTCTTGGCTAGGTGGAATAGCCGAACCATTCCCTTTTGTTTCGGATAACAGCAGGTTGAACAATATTTTATAGGGTCTCAACTGACCAATTATTGTTGATATTAAAAAAATGAGATATCAATTTGACAATATTAGTATATTGAGAAGTTTTAATTTCTGTGATCATGAATTATATTGGGATTGTTAGAACCTTAAAACTTTTGGTTATATTTAGTGTCCAAAGTCCTTAAATCAGTCAAGGTGGGACTTCATCTTTGGTTAGAAAGCTTCTTTGCATTCCTAAGGAAGAATAAAATACATTTTGTACATCTTATTGTGAGAGATCTTTAAAAGATAAAATTACCAAAGAATACAAAATAATGAAAATCTTAGTTCTTGATTCTAAGCGTGAAGTGATATCTACTACGAGTATTTAATTAGCCTTATATTGGTCAGTGTATCATCCATCTTTCATTTGAAGTGCATGATCGAGTAGGCTGCAACACCCCTTGCACGACCAGTTAAAGAAATTATGTAACATTAGTTTTGCTTCTCAGCTAAAGTAACTATTGTGCATTATTTGTTATCTTATATTTTTCAAAAATTGAATTCAATTTTTTTTCTTGTCTGAATATGTGTTTTTACTGTTTTAAGAAAATAGCCACATGTGATACTCAATGAACAATAAGCTAAGAGTACTAAGTTGAAGAGAATCAAGGTTTATTGTTACTTTTATAGTCTAACTTCGACTGCAAATATGTTAATTTCATTTCATGAGTTGACGTCGTAAATTTTCCAATTACTTCTATTGTGCAGTTTGATTCAAAGCTACAACCCACAAATGACATGGCTACAAAGTGTATACTGCTGGAGTTATCAAGAACCGACCATGTTGGTTTAGCCTTTTCAAGATACTATGGATGATTACCCGGTATCATCTGATTTACGTAGGGCAGAAATATTGATTGAGAGAACAAATACTTTGTTGATGATGATGTCACTGGAGGCCAATTGACATTGCATGAAACTAGGCTTGTAAAAGGAGAAATAACTATTGTTGGATTCGAATGATAGTATTTTTTCTTTTTATGTTGATACTCATTTATGTATTAGTAGTTATTTTTGTATATATTATAAATTTAATGAAATATTGTTATGCTTTCTTGAATGAGTAGCATATTTATGATGTTAGAATCGCATACGAAAGACTATTTATGATCTGACAACAAGGCTTTAAATATTAGTATAATGGCAGATTTAGGTATAATTTTAGTTGTTGTTATAATAGCTATTAAAAAGTTACCTTTATCAGCAATAAAATGGATATTTACCGGCCATAAAAAATGCTATTAAATCAGAATAAAGGACTAATTGAGGGGCTGTTTTAGTGGCCATTGTAATTGCCGGTACCCAAATACCACTAAAACCTTGATCTTTTAGTGGCAATATTTGAGATCTTTACCCGCACTCGATATAATTGCCACTAAAGTCTTTAGCGATGCTTGATGCAGCGGCAAATGATTAATTGTCGGTAAATATTTTTGCGGCAATATCTATTACTGCTAAAATAAATATTTATTGCAACTAAAGGCTTTTATCCTTGTAGTGCCTCCTTCTCCTGATTGAATTTTCCCGTAAGTCATCTTATTTTTTTCCGACGGAATTACATAATAATACACTCCACAAGTTAACTTTTCAACCGGATGACCCAAATTTAAGTTCACAAATATGTAGCCCAATATTATTAGGCTCAGATCTGGAAAAAAAAAAAAAAACCTTGATGCCCTTTTTATCTGACGCAAATTTTTCATGGTTTTTTGTTCTATTTCATACCCAAGTTTATACATTCATATCCCAGCTATAAACATACAAAAAAACAGACCTAAAATCTCTTATTTTCCAACTTATATATAGAGATGAATTTGCTCCAAAGTTTCTAATTTGACAGAAAACTCAATAAGAAAAGAAAAATTTGAAAATTCATCATTTAATAGAGAAATCAACAGAAAAATTAACTTTATAAATAAATTGTTAAATAAAAGTGAGAAAAATACAAAAATTCTATTTTTCAGTTTTAACTGCATCTGTACAGTAATGTGTATTGATGTATAAGTTTGTATAAACTTGTATATGAAATGTTGAATAATGTATACCAGTATTTTGCTGGCAAAAAAAAGAAGCTAACTCGGTGTTAATAGGAAACATAGAGAATACGAAGTAAAATAAAAAAAAAAATCTAAACAAAAAGTAACCAAAACAAAAGCAAAAGAGGACTGGAAAAACTAAAAATAAAAATCATGCAACAAAACTAAAATTACTATCATGAAAGAGAAGCTTACTTCAAAGAAAAGTTCAATGTTGTATAACAGTATTTTCACACCCAATATACAATATTATACCATCATTATAATATTGTATAATATTGTATAATATTGTAGAACGGTGTATACAAAATTGGATTTCATCTTGACCTTCCTTCTTCAACTAGTATGGTTCCCAAAACCAATGTTAATCAAACACAGTTAACCCAACACTCAAGATGCTTATCATTACAAGCTTTTACAATAATTTTTAACTTAACTCATCACTTTAGAGTTAGATTTTCCAAATCTGAATTGAACTTAGAGCTTCAAAGCTCCTTCAATGTAGATTAGAATATGGATGCAACAAAACTTCAATTTTAAATTTGGACACACATAAATCGAGATTCAATATTTGAGATCTATAAAAATTTATGAAGATTAAGCAACTTAGTAGAGAAAATGATTTAAATCAAGTTTGAGTTCTATAAATATTCAGATCTATGTGAGTGAGAGAAGAGAAAGAAAGGAGAAAGCAAAGAGAGGCAGCTTGAGAGTATAGAGTGTATAGGGGGAAATAAAAATAAAGAAACCCTAAAAGTGTGTTTGTAATAGTGGCTAAAGGCTAAAAAAATTCTTTCAGATTATGTACAACCTGGGCCAAACTAGGTAAGTACTTCAAACATGGGCCATTTTCTGTTGGGTTGTTAGGCCAAGTGACAAGGTCTGAAATTATCCCTTTTTTCCCTCATTTTGACTAAGTTCTTCCTTTTCACAGGTTTTTCCAAGACCACCGAGCTTCAGGCAATTACCGAGGTTGTGGCCTCGTCCCAATCCGAAAGACCTTCTACTTTGATATCCTACTGCCGAGACTGCTGCGAAAAAAAAGGAGAAAACAAGAAAGAAGAAAAGGTCCACTGACCCCTCGGGTGCTCCCACTGAGGCCAAGAAAAAGAAGATCGTGGTCGGGGTTAGAAAGAGTATCAAAAAAATAATTCGGGCCACAGTCCCGGATACTAATTCTCTCTATCGGTTCAAGGACTATCCCGAATATGATGACACAGAATTTATCATCTCACACAGAGCCTCTCTTTGATGAGGCTCAGGCTATTACAAAAAAGCCGACCGAGGCATCGCGGGCTGCAGATGAAGCCCTTAATTTGTTCTTCAATGGTATAGGCGTCGACGTGTTGGAAGACTATTCTAGTTTTGGCCACTTGGAGATCCCATAAATGGACATTACTAGAAATTACATCTATTGCATCGGTTATTTAGCATCGGTTATTTAGCACGGTTATGTAACCCTTGCAATAGATGGTCTATTGCAAGGGTTACAATTATCGCAATAGCCTCTTAGGCCTATTAAGACAGTACTAAAATTAAACCGTCGCAGTAGTACTATAACTGTTGCCACATAGATATCTATGGAGACAATTTGGTAAAACAACTCTGTGGGGACGGTTCATTCTAAAAATATAATTTGGACAATTTAGTTTCCCTCCAATAATTTCACTAAACCCGCGAAGGATCATTTTTATAATTAAAAAGTAATACTAAAATCTAAAATATACTAAACCCGTCTTCGATCCTATGCCTCTCTTCATAGAACTTCATGAGAAAAAACCCTCCAGTGAATTGGAGTCTTCTTCAAACCCAAATCCAGCAAAGGAAGTTTTAGACCAAGTATACATATCGTTATCTAGAACAATAGGTGTGTATGATTCTCTCTCCTCCATGGCTCTGTCTCTAGATTTACCATTCAAGGGCTTTTGAAAAAGCTTGTTCTAATTTATGTTTGATGTTTAATTTTAGTGTGGTTTAAAGCTTTTATCTCAAATATGGTGAGGATTTGAGAACTCCCTGAAAAATTTGGTTTAAAGCGTTTCAACCAAAAAGATTGCTTAAATTTGAGGTTTTAGTAAAATTGGTGTTTGAGAAGCTTGGTTTCAATTCTGTATGTGTGTTTGGAATTGTAAAAAGGAAAGGATCAGTTATGCACTGTATGTGTGTTTGTACTTTGTTGACGTAGTTGAAAAAATCTATTGTTTGGACTCCATCTTGTACATTTACCAAAGCTGTCTTTTTTTGTTGTAACTCAATGTGTTGTAGCTTGTTCTTGCTTTTACCCACACGTCCAGTACTGCAAGCATTAAGATTTAGTGAATTAACCAGGGTTACTAAAAGCGCTCGCTTCTCGCTTTAAGCGATGAAGCGAGGCGAGGCGCAGGGGTACGCTTTTCTTAAGAAAAAACTACCCACATTAGAAAAGCGACGCTTTAAGGAAAGCGATAAAAAGCTCGCTTAAGCGAGCAGACTTCTCCTCTATTTTCTGTCAATTTTTTTCTCCAGATTAAGCACTCATATTTTGCCCTAAATATTATGCTCTGTTTCTGTTATTAAAAGTCATGTTTACGCTCTGTTTTCTGTTTAGGGCAGTGAATTAATTATTCACTATCTAGTTTTAGTACTATCTATTATGAAATATTTGCTTAATATGATTTTCTCATGGCAACCTGAGTGTCTTTAATGATTTTCTCCACTTGAGGACTAGAAATAAGCATCTTGGAGGGGCTGAACATAGGTACACGAACACCCTTCACCACCTCGTCCAAATTGCCTATTGAAATATTTAGTCGAACACCCATATTTTGCATCAGATTGTCATTGGGCAGATCTCGTTTGCTACTGCTGGAAATTGGAACTATTTGCTGACTTGAATGATCATCGTTTAATGTTCTGGAATTAATTTCAACGTCCTCCTCTACTGCAAGTGCTCCTGTCACTTCCACAGCCTTTGAATCGTCGACAGGAACCATGTCTTTTGAGCCATTTAATGGAGCAACTGTAGCTACTAATTTCTGATTCTGTTTTACACCTTGTGGTGTTTTTGAATGACTGGTTTTTGGTGTTGCCTCACGTTCAAGCTGCTGCACTCTCTTTCCAGTATCATCCACATCTGGTTCACTCACCAAAACACCAAAAGAGTTAGAGGTGCTAACTTCCTTTGGTGTATTTACCTGACTTCTATGAACTGGAGAATTCCTTTTGTTTGGAGATGCATTTTGTTCAATCTGTTTTGTGTCTTTATCTTAATCATACGAATCAAAAATAACCAAAATATATCCTCTTAAATCATGCAACTTTATTACTGTTTTAGATTTTGACTGATGAATTTTATTACTTTTAAAAAGCAACTGATTTATGTATTCTCAATTTTTGCAGATCGCTGAAAATGGTGTTATCACAATATCCAATATCATAGTGTGTAGATGATACTAGGTGAATAGCCTTCAAGCTTCATCATCTCTTCAAGCTAGTTTGAAAGACTCTACAACTAGTTTCTTATCATCTGAATTGGCTTTTTTTGTGAACTTAGAGGAGCTGCTGTCAATTCAGGTAACTTGATGTTATCTACATGGATCTTATTTCTCATTCTTGAAAATTCTCACATATTTTTCTTGATATATTTTGTGACTTACTAGTTTGGCTATGTCAAATTATTGGTGAAAGGTATATGTGTATAGGTTGTAATTCGTACTCCGTAAATTGTCTTACTTTGTTGGTAAAACAATATGTGGAAATGTTGTAGTTTTTATATGGTACTTGTATTAAGTTAATTGTAAAAGGTGTATGAATTATTGTTGTTTATATATAGGAACGAGGGACAATTATTTTTATTTTTATAAGTTGTTTGGTAATTTTTATAAAATCTTCCTATTGAGAGGTCCCTTTTAGATGCTTGTGGTCGAGTATATGTCCCCAAAATTACTAGTATAGGTCCCTTTTGAATACTACAATTGTGTCTTACTGGAAGAGGGACTACTAATTGTTGATTTATTTTTGTATATCATAGGATATTCAATGAGTAATGGAGATAAAAGTTGGATGGGTCTTCGAAGATCCACTAATGAGTATATCTGCGGAGTGAATAATTTTCTTGATAAGGCATTTGAACGAGCTTCCCAAGGAAATGAAATATTATGTCCTTGTAAAAAGTGCGCTAATTATAGTTGACATTATAGAAATATGGTGGAGGATCACCTAGTTGCTTATGGGTTTGTTCAAGGATACACCAAATGGATTTTTCATGGGGAAGGGTTTTCGAGAAATAATCCACATCGAGGCAGTGATAATGAAGGTGATATGCATGATGATATTGATGGACTACTTCATGATACTTTTAGAAATGTTGAGGGTGACTTCAGACACGATGAAGGAGTGAGGGAAGGACCATCTGAAGATGCAAAGAGATTTTTCAAATTAGTGGAGGAAGGGAAACAAGAGTTATATCCGGGGTGTGAGAATTTCTCCAAATTGAGTTTTACCATTCAGTTGTACTTGTTAAAGTTCATTCATGGGTTGAGTAATGTGGCCTTCACGGATATTCTAGACTTACTGAAAGAGGCATTCCCATTTGCTCAGTTACCCGAGTCTTTCTATAAGGCGAAAAGTATGATAAAAGATTTAGGTCTTCATTATGAAAAAATACATGCATGTCCTAATGATTGCATGTTATATTGGAATGACAACAAGAAGGCAGAGAATTGTTCTGTGTGTGGGTCTTCGAGATGGAAGAATGTTATTGATCCCTTGACTAATGCAAGCTCTAAAGTCCCTGCAAAGGTTTTAAGATACTTTCCCTTAAAACCTATGCTTAAGAGGATATTCATGTGTTCTGAAACAGCTGCAGCTATGAGATGGCATGCCACTGAACGACCCAATGATGGAAATTTAAGACATCCTGCTGATGGTGAAGCTTGGAAAGATTTTGATACCTTGCATGAAGACTTCGCTAGAGATCCTCGTAATGTTATATTGGGTCTTTCAAGTGATGGTTTCAACCCATTTCAAACCATGAGCATTTCCCATAGCACGTGGCCTGTTATGTAATGAACTATAATTTATCACCATGGATTTGCATGAAGCCGGAGTATATAATATTGTCTATGATCATTCCTGGTCCATCATCTCCAGGAAAGGATATAGATGTGTACCTACAACCACTAATTGCTGAATTGAAGGAACTATGGGAAATCAGGATGGAAACATATGATGCTGATTCTAACGAAACATTTCAAATGCGTGCAACCTTATTGTGGATCGTTAGTGATTTTCCAGCACTAGCAATGCTTTCTAGATGGAGCACCAAGGGGAGATGGGCATGCCCAACTTGTAATCATGCCACATGTTCTCAATATCTCAAACATAGTCGTAAGATGTGTTACATGGGTCATCGGGCATTTTAGCCTCCTGATCATCCATCCGATAGTTTTGCTAGTGCTAGGGACCAAAATCCTATCGATGGAGAGGTTATCTATTATGGAGCTATTCAGGATATTATTGATATTGATTATTGGGGTTGTTTTATTGTTGTATTGTTTAGATATGATTGGTTTCATAATGAAATAGATGGATATGGGTTAACTCGAGTGAATTTTAAAAAATTATGCAGTATCGATGACCCGTTTGTATTGGCATCTCAAGTGCATCAAGTTTTTTATGTGGAGGATCCAAATGAGGAAAATATTTATTATGCAAGGACCAAAATCCCTGTTGATTTGTATGATTTGGAGGAAGAAAATTGTCCAAATATTGGAGATACATTTTGGAGTGAGCTCGACGACGACATTGGTTCATCAAATAGATTACCCGATGGTGACGTCGTATGGTCGAGAGAAGATGTACCTGGTGATGTTGTTGATATGCCATTTCATGCGTACCATTCACAAGAAATGGAAACATCAGAAGAGGAAGATGACTTTGATGACACTGATTGGGATTGGATAATTCTTGATTATTGAATATGGTAACATTAGAAGATTAAGCTTTTGTATTTTATTCTTTTCTTCTTTGTACTATTGCTTTGAAAGAGAATGGAAAAGAATGATACTTGATCTGATCTCCTTTTTTGGTTATTCTATAATTCAATTTTTGTGGGTTGTAAATTAATTATTTTTTCCATGTCAATCATGATTAAATTCTGAAAAGTGTGATATGTTAATTGGAAACCTATGTTGGTGCCTTTACTTGTCATTGGTTGCCTTGGTCCTCATATCTCCGCTCCTCTCTTAGACCATCGTAATAACTTTTTATGCCTTCTTACCTTTTTTCCCAGGGTGCTGCAAATTAGTTACGTGAAGAGAATATTGTCGTCATTGAATTTGTTGGTATAGCTGAGAAAGATTGGAGGTAAGAGTACATCCATCCTATTACCAAAATTAAGTACTGATCTTAACTTTGGTATCACAAAATATAGTGCCATTGTTTGTAACAATCTATCCAGAATATATGTTGTGATTACTTTGTACCCTCTGCATATGAACTTACAAATTAACTGATGCTCATAGCTTGTCGTATTGCTTTCTGTCACCTCTTTTCTGCCTTCAAATTTGCACGATGTTTGCATGTTTCTTGTTAAGATCCTTATGTGAATCCCTTCCTGATGTGTCAATGAACCTTGTTGTGCTGATGTGTATGCCCAGTTTAACTCAAAATTGTTCTCTTTTTGAAGACTAAGTAGCATTAATACATGAACCTTTCTGTTTCTTTCGTAAGGTTGACTCTTTGTGTTGTCCAGCACTTTTCGAGCATTATACATATGGTATCCTTTTTGCATATTTATTTTTCTGCTCCCACTGTATTTTCTTGATGTAACACTTCCTGATTTAGCAAAGTATCATGTTGCATTGGTTCTTCCTCTCAGATTGTTTTCAGCGTGTCCAAATTTGTGCAGCACAATAAGTACTGCTCACGATCCAAGGCACGTTTCATTCTGCTATTTTTTCCTTCTTTTCCTTGTAGTCTCCGAAAGATTCTTGTTGTATTCTTTGTGCATCTCTGGTCCTGAGTTACTAGATTAATGAACTTTTGGGTCCTTGTGTTATGCTGCATTTTTGCGTGACATATTTTTCAGCTGTATAGGTCGACTCTCAGCTGCATTGTGTGCTAAAGTAGTCTCCGGCCTAAAAACAGTATTAGTTCGATCAGTTCCAGCTATTACACTGTATTCCACCGCATGCTGAAGGTTGTCATATTCATTAGTTTGCCTATTTGTAGGAACTACTGCAGGTACATTTCTTTTGGAATTCAAATGGACTGCTTTAACTTCTTGTTGCTTCTCCATCGTTGAGGTCTCACGTACAGGAGGTCCATAAGTTGCTCGATTCATCATTTTCCTATTTTTAGAATTCACACTTTGCATTCCTGCTTCATTTAGCAAAAATTGTTGCTCGAGCAATTCAGTTGAAGCAGCTTGGTTTTTCTTCTGTATGCCTACACTCACAATCTTTTTCCCAGGTTCAACTTGCCTTGAAGCATCAGTAATAGCTTCAGTTACTCCAGCATGCTCAAGTTCACATTTAGTAGAATTCAGGTACTCTTACTTCCCTTTTCCATTCAAACCATAAATCCCAGAGGCATCAGTTGAACCCTCAATTAATGGAACAATATCACGTTTTGAAGCTAAGGGGGGTCGATCATCAACTAATGGTTGATCGTGTTTAAAAGCTATTACTGAAGTTACAACACTATTAGCTTTTCCACTATGTAATTTCTTGTCTAGCTGATCACTAATTACACAAGTTCTTGTTTGCTCTAGAGCTGCTACTGCTGCAATTTTTTTGGCAACACAAGCTCGATCAAATTCATATGCACACTCCATTGAGTTCATATCTAGATGACCTTTTCCATCAAAACCAATAATACTAGAGGCATCAGTTGAACCCACAACGACAACTCGATCACTAGGAACACTCAATGGAACAGTAGTTTCCTGTTTCACCTTTGTGTTTATGACTATCTGTGACTTCCTTTGTGTTTCTGCTCTTGATAATTTTCATTCCTTCTTTACCACTGCTACTGATATCTTTATTTGCTTCAAAATTGTAGTCATGATTCAAGAAGAGACAAGACAAAAGAAAAAAGTGAAAATTTCGACATTCGTTCAAGCTGGAACACTTACATCTTTGGCAAATCAGAAAAGGTTGATGCGGACCAGAAAAACGAATATTCCAGCTAGCTCTATACGTTAAATAAATAGCGTCAGATTCTGAATAATTTAATGGAAGAACATCAGCTACCAATGCCACAACATCAGAGGGCAGGAGCCCATTTACAAAGTGATTCAACCACCCCTACAACACAATCACTAGAGCAAGAAGTGCAATTGGATGTTAATGCTCCTACCGTAGATGAACAAGGTAAGAAATTTTAGATTTTACATTAAAGTATTGACATCCTATATCTGTTTTACTAAATTGGAGGATACTTTTGATTTGTATTATTGTAGGATCTTGTACTGAAAAATGAAAAAGAGGTCAAACAAGGATGCTAAGTGTACGTGGAAGGAGTGAATGTAAGTTAATTGTGGTCAATGTGTTTGGTCAACCTGTTGGTCCTACTAAAGATGTTGTGATGGAGTTTGGTAGCTTTCTCGGTACATTGGCAAGGAATTCGACCTTTTGTCCTCATGATATATTTGATTGGAAAAAAATTGACACAAAAGAGGATTTGTGGGAATATACAAAGGTTCTCAGTTCTCAATTTTATTTTTGGTTGAACATGCTTAATATATTTGCACTAACCCATTGAAACAATTTGTAGGAAAAATATAATATTTCTGAAATTGTAAAAAAGTGGACTCTGGATGCAATTCAAGGTGCTTGGAGAAGGTATAAGAGTCAATTGAAAAAAGATTACTTTAAAGCATATCAAAATGATGAAATTCGAATGGAAAAAAGCCTTAAAATATTCCAACATAGGTTGTATGGTGGTCCGGGCCCGGGCCTAAATGGGCCAAACGGGCCGGGCTTAACGGACCTGGGCTTAGCGGGCCAGGGCTCTGGGGGTCCCGGGCTTCGTGGGCTCGACGGGTAGGACCAGCCCGTGACGGGCCTAAGCCCATGTGGTCCTGGGCTAAACAGGGCGGGCTCGTGGGCTTAGCGGGCCTAACGGGCTTTTTTATTTTCGGACTTTTTTAAAAAAAAAATTTTGTTTAAGGCAATTTCTTGTAAACCATATCATGGCTATATAAAAATATATGTAGTATATATGT